>FIZU01025731.1:0-14981 GCA_900064475.1 Pseudococcus longispinus
TAATGCTGACTTTTAGATATTTTGTCAGACAAATAATCTATACCTTTTTGAATTAATAAAATTTTAGAAATCAGGGTATCTTTCCGTTATTTTTCCAGGCAGACTTCTTGGATTTGGAAAATTTCAGATATTACGCTGACTTTCTGACATTTTGTCAGAATTTTTTGGACTTGGAAAATTTCAACTTTGGACTTGAAAATTTTCAAGAAACTTCAAATCAGACATTTTGTCAAACAGTTTTTTACCAAAGGCTGACTTTTAGACATTTTCTCTGGCTTTCTTGAATTTGGAAAAATTTTCAGATATCTACTGACTTTGTGTGCTTGGAATCGGATTTCGAAAATTATTCAAAAAATTCCATTACGAAATTCACTCACGAAAATCTGTTAGGATGACTTTTGGATATTTTGTCCGAATTTTTTGAACTTGGAAAATTTCAGAGATAATGATGACTTTTAGACATTTTGTTGGATTTTTTTGGACTTTGAACAATTTTTTCAGATTTTCATTGACTTTCAGAGATGATTTGATTTTTATACATTTTGTCAGACAAAAATAATTTAGACTTTTTGAACATAAAAAAATTTTTAAAATCAAGATAACTTTCTGATATTTTGTCAGACTTTTTTGAACTTGGAAAAATGTTTAGATTTTCATTGACTTTTTGAACTTCGAAAATTTGGGAAATCAAGGCAACTGTCAGACATTTTGTCAGATTTTTTTGCGCTTGGAAATTTTTTGAGAACTCAAGTGAATTTTGGAACTTTGAAAATTTCAACTATATGGACTTATGTGCAAATGGACCACGGAGTTCACCCCCCCCCCCCCCCCCCCCCCAATTCAAGAAAGTCCGAATCAGACATTTTTTTGTCCATTTTTCCAAAATTCCTTCAAGACGACTTTCAGACATTTTGTCACCCTTTTTTGGACTAGGAAAATTAGAAACTCAAATTTCTTTTTGAAGTTGGAAAATTTCAACTCTATGAATTCGAAAATTTTCAAAAAGGTTCAAATCAGACATTTTGTTGGACTTTTTTGGATTTAAAAAAAATTCAAATTTCTCTATTAACTTTTTTTGCGTGGAATTGGATTTCGAAAATTTTTCAAAAAAATTCAATTAAGAAATTCTCTCGCGAAAGCCCGTTGCGATGACTTTTAGATATTTTGTCTGACTTTTTTGAACTTGGAAAATTTTTCAAAATTCAAATGACTTTTTGGGCTTGAAGAATTTCAAGACAATTTTAAATATCACAACTTTATGGACTCGAAAAATTCAATGAGCAAAATCATATCCTATGTTTTATAGTTTCATGGGTAGTATGTCTTCCTCAACTTCTCAAAAATATTTTTGACATTGATATGTCTCATGGTTGGGGTCAATCCTAAAATTTTGTCTATTTTTCGTGTCTGTAAAAACCGTCAAAAAATGCCTTGACGATGACTTTTAGAAATTTTGTCTGAATTTTTTGGACTTTGAAATTTTTTTGATTTTTATTGACTTTTTGAGCTTAGAAAATTTCAGAGAAAATGCTGACTTTTAGACATTTTGTCAGACAAAAAAAATTAGATTTCTTTTTTAGCTTGAAAAATTAAATTTTAGACATTTTGTCAGACTTTTTTGGACGAACAATTTTTAAGAATGATCTCAAATTAATTTTTGGACTTGAAAAATTTCAAGAAAGTTCAAATCAGACATTTTGTTTGACAGCTTTTTGCCTTACGGCTGACTTTTAGAGATTTTGTCGAATTTTTTTGAATTTGGAAAAATTCCAGATTTCAACTAACTTTTGGTGCTTGGAATTGGATTTCGAAAATTTTCCAAAAAAATTTCATTACGAAATTCACTTACGAAAATCCGTTTTTTTGGTCCATTTTTCGTGTCCGTAAATTCCGTCACGAAATTCCTTGACGAAGACTTTCAAACTTTTTTAAATTTAGAAAAATTTTCATATTTCTACCAACTTTTTGTACTTGGAATTTGATTTCGAAAATGTTTCAAAAAAATTCCATTACGAAATTCACTTACTTACGAAAATCTGTCCCAATAATTTTTAGATATTTTGTCTAAAGCTTTTTTAAGCTTGGAAAATTTTTCAAAATTTATCGACTTTTTGGGTTTGAAAAATTTCAAGAAAATTTCAAATATCACGACTTCATGGATTGAAAAATTCAATGAGCAAAATCATATCCTATGTTTTATATTTCATCGTTCGTACAGATAGGTATTTTTATTCCAACATAACCATACTCGATGTAAAATACGCAGCATTTTTCCATCCTTGAACAAATGCACCCACCATATGCTGATAAAATAAACTCACCAAGAACAAAAATAAAATAACGATTTGTTTAAAAAAAAACATTACACCAAGTAGGCTTATTTTAAAGGACATGACAACGAACATTCATAACACTAAAATGATCACACACCTAGCTAATTCTATCTCGAGTTACACCTTTCGATGGCCAGTTACCTTGAAAACACAGCTTTTCCATAGTAAACTTTCCAAAGCCATTCTGTAAATTTTTTCCCCTTCAAATTACGTATTCCATTCCAACGCGATTATTCGTGCTCTTCCTCTTCCTCTTCTTCCTCCTCCTCTTCTTCTTCGTGCCCGTGCAGATCTTTTTCTTGCTCTTCTTTTCTCGACTTAGGCTCTGCTTCTCCGCCTCGCTCAGATTTTTCGGGTCCTCTTGTAGCTGAAAGCGAATGAAAAGTAATAGGTAACTGTAAAAAATCATTAAAAAAGGGAATGTGTTAATTCGCGGTTGAATTAAGGTTAATTACGTTAGGGCTTAAATATCGCAAACTTATACTTACTGGATTTGATTTTTTTGTTATCTTTTTTATGATCGCCTCCGCCATGTTCGGCGGGGGCTCTTTTTCTCCTCACGTTGGTTTTTTGCATCCTCAATTGAAGATATCCTATGGTCGAAATTGGTATGGTGAAAAACGAAGCTGCTATTACGAATGCCCAAGGTTGTTCGACAAATTCCGAATATCGTTCTAAGCATTCTCTTCGTTGTCGTAGCGTCTCCTCGGAGTATATCGTACTGCAATTCGTTTCTTTGGCTAGAATGGTAGAAAAAAAAAATTGATAAATAGGGAGCTTTTTAGCCATTCCAAAGTCGCGGATTATGTGGGTTAACTTACACGCCGGAGGTGTGCAATTCAACGAGTATCGGGTGGTAATATTATACGTTTTAATCCAGTTTTCCAATCTTAAGCATTGGCAAAAACGCTTAGGTACCGTTAATCTATCGTTATCGCCCCATTCTATGCTTAAGTTACGTAGTAAGCAGAAAGGAGCCAGGTTTTCAGCTGTCCAGTTATCCATCGGATTCCATCTTACATCTACGGTCGTGAGAGGAGCTAATTTACTAAATACTGGGAACGAACGCAGCGAACAGTCGTAAGCGTGAAATTCAGTCAGCGACGATGCGTTTCTTAAATCGATATGTTCTAAGAAATAATTTTCACTTAATGATATTTTTTCCAAATTCGGCGGTAACGTGAAAGCAGGATCGAATTCGGTGAAAATATTCTCGATTGATAAAAAATTCAACTTGATTAGGTCTCGAAAGATATTCTTGGGTATTGGATTGGCAGCGTTTAAATATTTCGTATTTCTTATCTTGATCACGGTTAAATTAATATATTTCACAAATGATTTTTCGCTCATTTCTCTAAACGTATTATTTTCGAATATTATTTCCTGCAAAGAGAGAAGAAAACTAAAATTAAAATCGACCTTCGAATAGTGTTTAAGTGTTAGTGGATCATATTCGATGCTAAATCGATCTAAAAGGATTAAATTACGTACTAATGTAATCTAATAAATTATTATATCGAAATATAATACGGTAGGTAGGTCTGCTAAAGTAGTAAAATTTATTACCTCGATACTGACATCCAAATCTTGCGGTACGTCATCAAACTCACTATGTTTACAATGAACCGAACGAATTTGATTGGTCGTATAATAAAGACAATTGTAAGCGTTAACCAGTAAATTATTAGTCATCAGTAATAATATATTGCATACGATACCTGGAAATTTATTTATTTATTAATAATACCGATCGATTGATACGAACGAATTTTAGTAATCGCCTAATCAGTAGTTGGCTTTTGGTACAATGACCATTGCAGCGGTTTGAAAAGTGTTTATTACGTACTTAGATATATCTTCGCTAGCGATATGTTCATAATGAGGATGTGTCGCCCATCAGTGAGTAATCAATTACATCTTTATTGCCGAAAATTCGCATTCGCTGATGTATTTCTCAACGAAACATGACGTAAAAATTACCTATCTCGCTGTTAACAAAATCAGCTCAACATTCCAGATATTTGTTTACGTGCACTTCGCATTCATGCAATTTTTCATTACCGGTTTGGTAGCCAGCGATTGCTCAATGGTGTAGGATAATCTGCGTTTAACCTATACTTCTGAATTGGCATCTGCCGTTGCATATTTTTTTCATTTTTTATGGACGATTTTAGCGGTTTTTTAATAACTTGAAACAGTTTACTTGATTTTAACGTGGATATGGGATTTTTAGAAGGGGAGGGGGCCCTAAAATGATGGTGATTAAATATTTATGAATGCGACATGATGATATTTTGTAAAATGAAAATGACTAGAGCTAGGGGTTTTATGCTCTAAAAAACTTGAAATATGTCTTTATAAGTAATATGCATTTATGCCGATCAAAATATGCAAAAATATGCATTTATAAAGCTGAAACATGCAAAATATGCAAAATCAATATGGGTATCCCTGAAAAGAGTTTTTTTTTAACTTGAACAACATAACAACTAAAATCACCGGAAATCATCGTTTTGCATGAATTTAAATGAAAAAAAATTATATTTGTAAACAGTTTTTTAAATTTTTTTCGAGGTAAGTATATTTGTTTAAAAAACAATTTTTTTCAAATTTAACATTTTTTTATCAAAAAAACAGGTAGAAAACGAAAATTTGGCCAAAAATGTTCAAAATATGCAAAATAGAGTTGAAATATATCAAAAATGACCCTTAAATGCCTAAAATATGCAAAATATACCCTAACAAATGGAACGATCCCTTCCTTAAATACGCCACTGCGACCAATCATTTTCAATGGATAAAAGTTTATAACAAAAATCCTTGCTGTAAAAATGACTATAGGGGTCTATGTCTAATTTAACAAATTCGTATTTAATTTTTGAAAATTTTCGAATTTTTTCAGAAATTTTTAACGTTTTGACAAGAATATGTCTTATGGCCAGAGGTCAGGGAAATTTTTGCTTCTTGAAATTTTGTTATCTTGGATGACTTTTCCGACTTAGTAGATTTCAGATTGTAAAAATGGTTCAAACATTGTAAAAATTTTTGAAATTTTTACTATAATTTCAAAAATGATTAAATCGTTTGAAAAATCAAAAAATTGTTGAAAATGTAATTAAAATAGTTAAAAATTTAATGAAAATTAGTGAAAATGTTTTAAATTTAAACAAAAAAATCTTTAAAATCGTCGGAAATGTTTTTAAAATCAACAAAATGTTACCAAAAATCTGTGAAAATTTTTAGAAATTGTCCAAAAATCATGAAAAATGTTGAAAATCTCGTAAAAAGTGTAAAAATTTTCATATAATATTAAAAATATAAATTAAATTATTAAAACAACGTGAAAATTATTGATTCCGTCGAAAATTTTGTAAAAAACGCTGAAATTTTCATGATTTTTTTTTACCATTTTTACGTGATTTTTTACGAAAATTTGTTGATATTGCGACGTTTTTTATGATATTTTAACCGTTTTTTGAAGCATTTTCCAACGATTTTTAGGAATATTTTCACAATTTTTACTAAATTTTCGGTACTTTTCTCGAGTTTTTTTTACCATTTTTATCATATTAGAATAGGATATACTTTTTTGATAACCCAACCTGCAAAAAACGACACGAAATTCCGTCATGGTGACTTTTAGACATTTTTGTCAGACAAACGCTTTGGACTTTTTGGAATTAGCTAGAAAATTTTAGAAATCAAGCTAATTTTCAGACATTTTGTCAGGCTCTTTTAGATTTTCTGGACCTGAAAAATTTTTCAGATTTCAAACAATTTTTTGGACTTGAAAAATTTCAGAAATTTTGAGTTTCTCGATGTTGAAAAATTTTGTGATGTGGTTAGGTGACTTTTAAACTTGGAATCAGTTTGACACAGCAGAAAGAGTAAAATCATATCCTATGTTTTATACTTCTGTGGAAAATGTGAAAATGGAAATGACCGGTGGAGGGGGTGGGGTCGGGGGGCTTCTAAATAATTTTTAGGAAAATCTTGACAATTTTTATAATTTTTGTTATTAATTCGTAATTTTTTAATCACTTCTGCGATATTTTTACTGATTTTCAACACAATTTCAATAATTTTTTACAAGATTTTCATCAGTTTTCTCCTGGCTTTTGGACATTTTTACAATATTTTTAATAATTCTTATACTTATAGTATTGAACATCGTTTGGCTTTTTAATGAAATATCATATTTTGATACATTTTTTTCACATTTTCAAGATTTTTTTCAAACTTTTGATGTCAGACTTGATTGGACTTCAAAAAATTTTCAGATTTCCTTTGACTTCTTGAACTTGTAAAATTTCAGAGATTGTAATTTTGATTTCTAGACATTTTGTCAGAGAAACAATTTACACTTATTGAACTTAGAAAATCGATTTCAGTCATTTTGTCAGACTTTTTTGGACTTCAAACAATTCTCAAATTTCCATTGACTTTTTGAACTTAAAAAATTTCAGTGATAATGCTGACTTTTAGACATTTCATCAGACAAGAAATTTAGATTTTTTCAACTTGAAAAATTGACTTTCAGACATTTTGTCGGATTTTTTTAAACTTGAAAATTTTCAAGAAAGTTCAAATCAGACATAAAATTCAATGATCAAAAGCATATCTATGTGTTATAGTTTCATGGGTAGTGTGGAAGTGGCGGGGACTTTTAGTTCCAATTATTTTCTATGGGCATCTTTGCATTATAAAAAGTGCTAATGCTTAGTTTACTTTTAGTCGATTTTTTGTAAATCAGATACTTTCTAAAAATATTTAGTTAGGTCGGGTTCGAGATTGGATCAAAGGTTATTTGATAGGGAAAGGAGGTCTACCTATCTGGATAGATGTAATGTAACCAAGAAGAAGTGATGATAACTTCACATCCTTCAATTAATCACCCCTAATATCCACTGCCGAGTTCAAAGTTGAAATATTCCAAGTATTTTCAAATATTACGTATTTTTTGACTCATTAACATTTTGTAAACCTTTGATAAAAACATTAGGTAGGCAATTACGTAGTCCAAAAAACTCATATACCTATGAGACTTCACGTCTGAAGTAAATAGACACAGATAACCACTACGATGCTATTTCATTATTCACTTTGTCAATTTAATAGCATAAATTGGGTTTAATTACGAAATGCTTTAGTTAACTAGCGAAACGGCTTTCTGTGGTCTGCGGCATGAAATTTTCATAGCTCGGGCCGAATTCGCTATCTTATGCACTGTGAATTGGCAAAATCTAAGCATTTAAATTCAAAATATACTATTTCGTTGTTTTACGACTTCTTACCAAAGTTTATCCACCCATTAAAAGTAGTATTTTTTACGCTGCTGTTATTCTTCCGAATAATTTCTAGCAAATTTCTGCGCATTAAAAATTTTGCAATAAAAAGTTATACTTTTTTATAGAAATAAACGGTATTATAAGTGTTAAGTGACCATGGTAGATTACCTAGAATAAGTAATTTTTTAATTTAATTTTTTAAAAAGGAACTTTAAACTTATATCATCTTTTTTTTATTATGTTACAGGTAAGGCTGCCATTTTAACTCGAATAGAATGAGAGGACAGATTCGTAGAAATATTCGATATTATTGCCTGTAATTGGAAAACGATCGTATTATGAAAAAAAAAAAAAAAGGAAAACGAACCGAATGAAAAGTCGTCGATGTGGTAACTCGTGCTCAAATTTAATACATAGGTATACTCGTATATAACATGAAAATATACCTACCAATTTAATTTCAACGCTTTTAATAGCGAGAGTTGATATGAAAGTATATAATTCACAGATACGTAGGTAAAAAAAAACCCGCCCATAATAGATTTTTGAAAAAAGATGCATTCGAGTGCACAATACCAATAATATCTGCTTTACTCGTATACTCGTTGTATCGTATGAAAAAAAATTTCGTGGCAAAATATGCGCATATTTAGGTAACGATACGAACTTTTTTCGTTCGTTTTATGGAAAACGTGTCTATACACATATTTGGCTTATACTTTTAACATTGAAGATTTTCAAAATCCTTCAATACAGGTCTACTCGTTTACCCCGAACAATTAGTCGTATAGATTTTCACGTGCTTGCGTTTTTTTTTTTCATTTTATAACGTCTGTGAAATTGGATGAACGATGGGACGATTTTTCCAGTGTATTCGTTCGAGTGTGAAATGCTTAATTGAGCAATCGCCAATAATTATTGAATCATTGAAGATGTTCTCTATAAGGTGACCGGACATCATTCGAATTTTATGCCTGGTGCTATTTCAACGAATATATCTGTAAGGACGGTGTATTGATCTGGTGAACAATATACAGGGTGTTTCGGGAGTCGTCTGCCACAGGTGAGATTTTGGTACAATAGGGTACCACTGAAAAATAAAAACTTTGGTTGAACAGGTTGCCTATCTGGAATATTTAAAGAGCGAATTACTTTTCGAAAAAAATCGAATCAAAACCAATTTACAATCATGGAACTGGGCAGTACTTTGAGAATTGAACAAATTTTTATATTATGCATTTTTGCCTATCTTCAAAATTGAAGGGGCTATAATAATAACTTGACATGAAAAGATTCTAAAAAAAAGCAATCTCAGGAATGACTAATACTTTGAAAAATAAACAATTTTATGTTCATTTTTTGCCTAAAATCAAAATTGAAGGGGCCAAGTAACATTGAAAGTACAACAGAGTGTCTTTACAGGTCATGGAAGTCAGGGAAAAGTCATGGATTTCAAAAAAGAGCCATGAAAGTCTATGAAAAAAAATCAAAATAATTTATATAAACCAATCTGATTTTTTTTTCGTGTTTTTCTTTTATTGTAAAGTTACAAAAATTTTCTAGAAAAAAAACACATTCGATTTGCAATAAAGGTCATGGAAAAAGTGATTGAAAAATCGCAGAATTCCAAAATAATGCAGTTTGACAACCTGTATAAACATTTTTTGAATTTTTCGATCTTCTTTGAGTGCTACAGCCCATTCAATTTCAATTTTAGAAGAAATTGCCTGCAGACGAAAATATTCGACGATGACTTTAGACATTTTTTCAGACTTTTTTGGACTTGAAAAAATTTTCAGATTTCAAACGACTTTTTAGACTTGGAAAAAATCAGAAATCAAGTTGACTTTGATACATTTTATCAGACAGTTTTTCAGAAATATGCCAACTTTCAGATATTTTGACAGAGATTAGATTTTTTGGGCTCGGAGAAAAATTTCAGAAATCATGCTTACTTTTAGACGTTTTTTCAGACAACCTTTCAGAAATCATGTTGACTTTTGGATATCTTGTCAGACATTAGACTTTTTGAACTTGGAAAATCTTAGAAATCACGCCAAGCTTCCGACATTTTGTCAGACAGACTTTTTGGACTTGAAAAAAATTCAGAAATCACGCTGAATTTCAGACATTTTATCAAACAGCCTTTCACCTGAATTTTTTTTTAAAAATCGTTCAACTTTTCAAAGTCAAATATTATGTTAGACTGGATTAACCTGACTTTTTTATCTAGGGAAAATTTCTGAGATTCTTACTTTCTGGACTTGAGAAAAAGTTTATAAGGTGAGCAGCTGATTTTTCGAACTTGAATAAATTTAGGACTTGCTGAGATTTCAAATCTTTTTTGGACTTATGAAATTTCAGAGAGATCACTCTAACTTTTAGGCAATTTATTACACAGAAGTTTGCTTACTTTTTAGACATTTTTTCAGAGTTTAGACTTCTTGGACTTGAAAATTCAAGAGATTATGATTTTTAGAACTTGAAACAATTTGTATCAATTCAAAATACTATTTTTAGACAATTTATCTGACATTATAACATTTTGTTAGAATTTACATAAAATTAGAAGTATATCTTATGTTTTATAGTTTCGTACGTAGTATGGAAATAGAACCAATGTGGGAGGGGATGTCAGGGGGTGGAGCCTCTCTGGCGAGGCTCAAAGGGAAGAGTTTTTTTCAAGAATTTTTGAATTTCAAATTATTTTTATAGACCCTTCAATTTTAAAATTAGGCAAAATGCATAATTTGGTTCAATTTTTTTTAGTATTTTTCATTCCCACGATTGAAAATTGGTTCGGTTCGATTTTTTCGAAAAGAAATTTGCCCCTTAAACATTCGAAATAGGCAACATGTTCATCTGAAATATTTAAAAAATGTTTTTTTTTCGAGAAAATAGAATCAAAATCAATTTTTAATCATAAAACTGGGTAGTACATTGAGAATTAAAAAATTTTCATATTATGCATTTTTGCCTAACTTCAAAATTGAAGGAGCTATAAAAATAATTTGAAATGAAAAAAAAAATTCTAAAAAAACAATGACAGGAATGATTCATTCAATGTGAAAAAAATGATAAAAAAATCATGAAAATATATGAAACTATGTAGAAGTGCTTTCCATCACTTGAAAGAAAAAAAAAAAATGGAGAATATTCTTGACATTTTCTTCCAAAAAATATTCTCGAAACTGCTCGTGCTCTGTGTGCCATGCCTGTCCCCACCTGACCCTAAAAGGGCTGGGGGCAAACCAATAGTGTTTTTCTTATTTTTTGGGTGGGTAGATCCTGTATGAAAAATTGAGCGAAATCGAAATACGTGAGGTCGAAACCATGGTCAAATTGATATGAAATAACCCACCACTAAAATTTCAGGAGATACGTGGGAAAATTTATTCCCAAAAAGGGGCACGTGATCCAAAATGATTGGGAACCACTGCCCTATTGTATCCAAATCTCACGTATATGGCAGACGACTCCCGGAACACCCTGTATATTGGCAGTGGACTTATTCAGGAGTATTTGGAGCAATAAAATGTCGATCACGATTTCGCAATACGCATGGAAATCTGGTTCTATTCAGTGTTGAAAAATTACAAATACAAATACGAAATTTATAAATTCGTTGACTCCTACGAGTAGGTACCTAGTTTTTAATTGCGCTGATTTTTTTTTTGCTCGAAAGTGCTCGAATTTCAAATTATTCGATAATTATCGCGCATGACTAACCTCTTTTTATTCGTTTTTATTACGAATTAATTTCTTGGTATTCGTGAATGAAATTTATAGGTAAAATAGTCAGATCTACCCGGTGCTATATATTTCTAATGGTTAAATTACATTCTTTTTTTATTACTCGGCTCGGTTTTGATTGATGTATCGTATCACTGACCTACATTCATTCTGCAAATTACCTACCCGGGTGTTCGCCGAATATAGGTATTTAATGCAATGGTATTTTGTTATGGAATTACTCGGTGTACATTGTTTACATCATTGAAATACGCGAAAATATACCAAAAGTAGATATCTGGGCACAATCGTAGGTATATACGCTCGTGTTGATTTTTTATTCCTTTCTTCGTGTCTTAAAAACGTATAATTAATTGCCGAAAGTTCGCGGCGCCGCGTAAATTGTGTTACGCATTGCTGAAAGCGACGTAAGAAGTTATAAAATGATTAGGTTGAGTTTTCAAAGGATCCATTATGAAAAGATTTCATATATACGTACAATATACACATGCACGTAGAGCTATATACCTACCTGTACAACGCAGAGCTGGATTATACTTTGTAAACGAAATCCAAAGCCGACTGCTTCATCTCATGTATGTTTAAGTATACATATCTTTATCAAGATAAGCGTTAATTAATTTACCTTCTCCGCGAGCTAAAATTATGTATTTATGCGAAAAATTATCGGTAGGTAGTATGTACTCGTGTCTCGACAAACTATTCCAACTCATTATGCTATTTGTGATTGCGGTTGGTTAATCAGAATAATTTAATGAAAAAGCGTTTTCAGCCTTGTTGCGAAAAATTTTACAAAAAATGGTGGAAAATTTACGAGATGTTTATACTTCGTGCTGATGCTGTTGTTTTCGCTGGAAAATTAATTTTAATCCGGCGTAATTGGTATGGAGAAGTTTCGAAGATACTTGAAATTTTTGAAATTTCGACGACGATGGGGGTAAAAAAAAATTAAGAAAGTAGGAAAATCTATATAAAGTTGATTAAATTGCACTACAAAGGTGAAAGGGTTGATGTTTAATTTATATTTTCAACGACGAGGTTTTTTTCGGCTGGTTTTTAAACCTTCGTAGGAAAGTGTTGGTAGGCAGGTAAAGGTACATAGGCGACTACGTTAAGATAACAAGTGGTAGCAAGTAACGAAGTATTAATCTCGTCTGATATAAGAGGGCATGAAAGAAAGTATGCGGGGTATTAATTATACATACTAGTTCTGGTTCGGATTACGTTTAGGACGTGTTTCGGAGGTAATAGGGTATTTGCCTTGACAATGTGGATTCAGTAGAAGGTTAGGAGAAGTTTTGTGGCCTGCAGCTAACTATATAGCCAGCTTCTCGTTCCCACGGTTACAAGTGGCTCTCTACGTAAAATTACTTGGAAAACCACAACAGAATATTCGTCGAATATTTTTTCCAAAAAAAAAAAAAAGTTTGTGTATCTTGGAAAGTTTCTTCTCATTTCGTACAATCAATTTCTGAGGGAGGGGTGTGAAAAAAAAGTTTATAAAGTTACTTCCACAAATTAGAATAAATTGATTTATTATACGTTATTTTTATTTTTATCCGAAATCATCGCATTAGTGTGCACATTTCTTTTTCTGTATATTTTTGGGGGAAACGCTGGCAAAAAAATTCATTTCGACGAATAAAAGAAGTGCTGCGATGGCGCGAGCTGGGTTTATATTTTGTTGAGTTTCATTTCCGCCAAGTGTTGTTTACCTAGCTAAGTATATTTTTCGGGGTTCGAATCGATTTTATTATATTTATGGAAAAATTGACATTTGGGTTGTGTCTCGCTATGTGAATTCGAGTTTTTGAATGATCTCTAATTTCAAAGTGTAAACACGAGGATTGTATATAAATAGAATGATACTCGACGGAATTATTTTTCGTTGTATACATTCGGCGTATCGTATCGTTTTTTTTTCCACGATGACCTCGCATTCGGATGAAAATTTTTGCGCGAATTGTGATGTACAGGTCTTTATCTGGGTTTGCCGGAGAAATGATGTAGATGGAAATAGTCATGACGTTTTGATGTTCGCGCCGCCTTTCCAGCGGTTTTAATGAATTTATCAAACCGAGAAATTAGCCGGATGAATTTCTCGCGAAGCCGCGAAGGGGAAAATATAACCGAGACGTGCTGATTTCGCGAACTGGTTTTAATCGCGAGCCACACCTGGTGCCTGGTTGTTTAATTAATCGTTCTAAACTCCGCGATGTTTTTTGAACCGGTTGGCGCGCTGATAGGAAATCGATTTGTCGGCGAATTTTCTTTCTGCATTATCGAAGTGTTCTATCTGGACTTGGATGGTTGATTTAAAATGGGTCTGTGCGCGGTCCGCGAATCAAAGTTCAATGAAATAGTCAATTTGGGAATCGAGAATGGGAATTTATTATCTCAAGTTTCCCTTCGTTTCGTTTAGATGTGATAGATTCGAGGTTGATGTTCTTGATTAAATTCGCAGCTCGAATTTATTGCTAGGAGTTATTGTGAGGGTATATTGGTGTCTGGAGGAGGAGGAGGAGTGGAATATGTAGCTGTGGTTTGTAAAAATAGATTTTTATTATTTTTGGAAAGAATTTACTGAGGAAAGAAGTGCAAAATAGGGTTAATATGGAAAAAATCGTGAATTTAGAATCTGGCTTGAAAGTTTGACGTAATAATTGAATTTTTTGTGAAGAATTTATCCTGTGTGGTCAAATCGTTCGTTAACGAATCACTCATATTCGAGCCAAGCGTTTGCAAATAATTCACCTTTTCATGAGATTGTTCGAGAACGAATCATATTTGTTCATATTGAACATAATCCACGTTTATGGCAAATCAAAGTCGATGAGTTAAAAAATTAAAAAAGTTTGACTGCAAAAATCTCGAAAACTAAGCCATCTAGGAAAAAACTATTGGCATTTAGGAGAAAAAAAATTTCAAGCTCTACAGTTTTTATCCTATGCATTTTTTTCGTAGCACCTTTAGTTTAGCCAGAAAATCCAAATTTATAGGACAAGTACAAAATCGATAATTTCCAAAATGGAAAAACATTTAACTGCAAAAATCTCAGAAAATAAGCCCCCTAGAAAAAAACTAATATTTTATGGGCGAAAGATAATTTCAAGCTCTACATTTTTTATGCCTTGCACTTTTTTCGTAGCACCCTTAGTTTGGCCAGAAAATCCATGTTTTGTAAGTTTCCTATAAACAGTGATTTTCTGCCCGAACTGCAGATGCTATGAAAAAAATGCAAAGAATAAAAATTGAAGAGCTTGAAACTCTCATTCTTTTACGAGTTATTGTTTTTTCCCTAACAGGTCAATTTTCGAATTTTTTGCAGTCAAAAATTTTCTTGCATTTTCAAAACCATCAACTTTTAAATGGCTCATTTTGTATGTATCACTGATTTTCAAAAATAGGTTTTGAGTAAAATAGAGTTGAATATGGAAAAAATTGTAAATTTAAAATCTGGCTCGATGTAATGATTCATTCGTTCACGAACGGTTCATTCTGTTTGATCAAATCATTCGCGACCGATTTACTGATAACTGGCTGAATCGTTCGAAAACGATTTATCCTGTGTGATGAAATCGTTCATGAACGATTCATTTTGTGTGAT
>FIZU01025745.1:0-13123 GCA_900064475.1 Pseudococcus longispinus
AATCGCCATTATCTCTGAAAATTTTCGAAGTCCAAAAAATTCTGACAGCATGTCTAAAAGTCAGCATTATGTCTAAAATTTTCAAGTTCAAAAAGTCAATGGAAATCTAAAACATTTTCCAAGTCCAAAAAAGCCTGGAAAAATAAAACTCTTTTCTAAAGAGTTAGAGTTGTAAATGAGTTAACTCTGTTTGAAAAAGAGTGTGCCCATCCCTGGTTACGTTACATACATCATCGACATTTTTTTATAGATAAAATGAAACGTGATCTCTCACCATATTTCTATAAATTGCTTACCCAGAATGCCTGGGGTTGGGGAGCTAATCTGAAGAAAAATGAATTGAAACTTATACAAAAAAAAGTAGAAGATTTATATTTGGATGGTAAATCAATGGATACTGCTTCGGAATCGACCAAGTGCGATGTGAGGTCTTCAGTTAATCGAATTACCTATTTAAAGAAAATAATTAATTTTCAGCAAAAATCAAAAATGAATGTGTTGCAGATCTTGACTGATGTATCGTTGTCAGATGTTTACGATACGTTGATCGATGTCGTCTCATCAGAAACAAATTCGCCTGTTTACGTTTATCATTTTGAATACAACGGTGGGCTGATGTCGATGAGAAACCAAATTCAAAATTATTTGAACACACGCATAGACGGTAAAAGATATGAATGGCGCTATACCTACTTACATAAGAATTAATACATATAGTAAGTAGTACAAATATGGGCCTCTATCTTGTTTTTGGCTCCACAATCGAACGACTTTATTTTTATCAAAACATGTTATAGCCTAAATTGTAGTAAATTTTATCCTCTTTCAGATGCCGGTTAGACAAATTTGTTATCTTGATTAGTTTTTGAGTTTGTTAGCTTTTAAATAATACATATGAGCAATTTTCCCACTCAATTGAAAAAATTTTCCCATTTCACACTTTTCCAAAATTTATTCATTTGTTTGTTTGCCAGAAAAGTTGATCTTGAAACCACCTTTTTGAAAAATCCTTGCTAAAAATGCCCCAGGGCATTCAAGTTCAAAAAAAATAGTATCAGACAACTCCTCGCATTGACTTTCATTGCACCTATCGAGAAACGCTGAGGGGCCCATATTTGTACCAACTACTCTATAAGTATTTTCTAAATACTAAATCAATAACTGATACGCAATAATGTGTACAGGAGCATTTCACGCTGACGATTACTCTTACTGGGCTTACGGGGAAAATCGAGAAGGTAGAAGTCTGAGTCAGATAAAGCCAAAAGATAGTGAAATGATAAACACGATGACAAATCTTTTAACTACATTTGCGAAAACAGGGTAAAATATAAAAACAATACCTACCTAAATAGATAATTAGAAACCGGTTTTTATCCTACTTTAAGCCAAATGCTATGATAATTCTTCACAGAAATCCTAACAATGACCAACTTAAAGTTGAGTGGAAACCTTCTTTACCCGGGAGCCCCAGTTACTTGAACATAAATGAAATTCTAGAAGTCAAAGATGAACTATTGAGAGGCGAACGAATGCAATTCTGGCACAATTTGAAGAAACATTTTAAAACACATTGTAACAAATGATATTTCTAAATAAATATACGACATAGGTACGTAGGTAATTTCAAATATAGTTTTAAAATAAGTATGTTTCAATTTATTCACAGACTGAGTTTTAAAGCCTACTTTTACTACGAAAAACCTTACCGAGCAAATAACCCTAATTTCCACAATATTTCAACAATATTGATGATTATGACTAAAAAAAAATATGTTTTCCATATTTGTGATTATTCGACGAGATTGAACATATTCTATATAGAAAGGGACGGGCCGAAAAAATTTTCGGTGGGAGAGGGTGGAGAGCAGACTCACTGAAAATTTCAACTCTACTTGAAACGTGATACGTCAAATTGAACAAAAAAAGGTACCTACATATTTCCAGCGTATTCAGCTAGCATCAGACTGGTATAAAAAAATTGTTCGGCAAGGAGAAAATTTATTTCAAAACTAAAGCTTCAACCTGAATATTTAGCTGACATTTTTTTTCGAATTGTATGAATTTTTCAGTTGATAAAATTGTGATTTTGCTATCCGATATTCAAAAAATACCAATTTATGAACTTTCTAAATACCCAGGGGCAAACTATCTCCACTACCCTCTAACACCTCTTTGGTTGCATCCCTGTACGCAGGTAAGTATCTTTGCAAATCAGCAATTGGGACCTCTCGCCCCTCTTAGCTGTACTTGTACTCAAGCCTCCTCCAAGCCGCCAACTACTAATAACATGACTTTTCAATTATACACTACGAGTAGTAAGTAGGTAAGTAAGTATCTATACTGAGCGCATGGCTGGCGATTGTTTGAAAAAAATGCTTTGACTATATATATTACATGGACTGCCAGTTTAAATGACGAATTTTGAAGCCAACCACGAAAAAGATGAGAACGAAGTGCGCATGTGTGAAAATATGTTTAGATAATTTGATTGTAATTGCTTATCTGTCAGTGGTTAACAGTGGTTAGGGTGGTTAGTCAGTGGATTGAACACTGTGACTCATAGTGACTCACAGTATTTAATCCTATAGAAATCAAAGGAATGTGAAAGTGAAGGAGGACAGTATTCTGACACATGCGTCCTAGGTTTTCATCTTTTTCGTGGCTGGCTTCAAAAAACTCCTACTTTTTATCATCGTCTGGCAGTCCATGTAATATATATGGTCTAAGCAAAAATGTCAAAGCCAATTTACATTTTTACAGTCAGAAAAATCGTTAAAAATTCCGAACGAACAGAAAATTTTCAATTTTTATACCGAGAAATATAAACTTCAGTTATTCCCTGCCGTTATCACATGAACTTTGTGATAGAGCATGGACTATGTAATCATGTTACTTTTTTTTTATGTATTAACTACCGTAGCTTGGAAAACGCAAACAGCTACATACGTCAGTGAGCAAGTACTAAGCAAGTTCATATTTAATACAAGACCCGGGTTTATTTCTATGCAAAAAAATGTCGCAAAAGGTTACTGTGACTGTAAAAGAAGGTAAAATACGTGGATTCAAAACGAGAAGCGCTTATTCGGGTACAGAATTTTACTCGTTCTTAGGAGTTCCTTTTGGACGATCGACTTCTGGCGAAGCTCGTTTCAAAGTAATTCGAAAGTATTGCATATTCAGGTAAAAATTCATTACCTATCATTATTACACGTTGGTATTAACAACATGTGACAGGATCCAGTCAGGGTGAAACCTTGGAGTAACGTTCTAGAAGCAACCTCCGAAAGAGAAGGTTGTCTCCAGTTTTCGCTAAGAAAGAAGTCAATAGCGGGTGATGAAGATTGTTTATACAACAATATTCATACTACAGAGGTATCATCTATTTTATCTTAAAAAAACGAATCTTACAATATGTAATTTTTTATCTCGAGTGATGTCCTTACCCATGATGCTAAATTAAAATTTTAAACACAAAAATGATGAATTTATGATCAAGAACACAGACGGTAACAATCAACACACATTTTTCATATCCGACATGAGCCACTACCGGGCGACTACTTAATTTTGAGGCCACCCACAACTTTTTTGTGACGCAAAGTTAGATTGGCAACATTGCTTACCTGTTTTTTGGTATGAAATGTTGCCAACCAAAATTTGCATCACAAAAAAGTTCTGGATGGCCTCGAAATAGCTACACAGTCATTCCAGACCGGGATGAATTGAGAGAAAAAAAATGTTTTCAATTCACTCAACCTTTTTTGATACACTGGTCTCAACCAGTTCACCATTTATAGAACGTTTATGAAAAATTCAGTAATGATGATGCTCCCTGAACAAGAAATCGACAAATGGAAACACCAACTTCAGATTAGGGTTCCAATAAAAGAAAATGCCTCTTAACGCACTCTCTTTGTGACCATTCTTACATGACTCTTTGAAATTCATTTATTCTCTCAAGATTTTTCAGAATAAAAACCATACATGTATATTTATGTATATGAGTATAATAATGAAAGATAAAAGAATAAACTAATCCCAAATTCATGTCAAGCAGGTTGAAAATTAGTAATATTTCGATAAACATTATTTTCGGACATCCCCGTTTGATCAATTTAACGAAATTTACTTTTCTACCTGAATAGTGAATATGTATTTCCAAATCAATTATCTTAAATCAGCAAAAACAGTGGATTTTGGCAATCTCATCAAAATGGTCGCAAATGACAAGCCATGTTTACCGAGATGATATGAACAGGGCAAAGTATGATGTATGTACAATATTAGATACCATCAAAAAATGACAATCAGCTGAAAGCAGTTGTAGTGAATATTCATCCTGGAGGATTCGTTCACGGTTCGCCCGATCCTGATTACTATGGATCCCCCGAATATATCATGAATCGCGATATCGTTTATGTTTGTGTTGGATACAGATTACATCTTTTAGGTAAGGGATTCCAAAAAAGGAGCGTCGAAAACAAATACGAGAAATTGATGCCAAGTTGAATAAGTAAGCATAATTCAAATTCGCAGGCCATTTGAATTTGAATTTAAAGAATCATTGTTCGGGGAATCAAAGTTTGAAGGACATTATACTGAGTCTAAAATGGATGAAAGAAAATATTTATGTTTTTGGAGGAGATCCCGAGAATATAACTTTACTAGGAAGCAGCAGCGGAGCTGCTATTGTTCATTGTTTGTTGTTATCACCATCAGCCAAAGGTAAATACAAAAAAGTTAAAAATTGGGAAAAAAATTCTTAGGTAGTTACCACCTACACTGTTTTTTAAATGTGAATAACGTTTCTTCATCGTAAAAATCATACACAAACAGGTTTATATCACAAAGCCATTGTAATGGGAATGTACGCATTCAATCCCACTCTCATAACTCGCGATGAACACGTCACTTTGGCTTATGAAATAGCACGTCAAAGAGGTTATGAAGGTGAAACAGAAGATAAACGTAAACTACTTAATTACTACAAAAAAATTGACGTCGGTCTTTTTGTACTGACTAAACTTCAAAAATTTTGTGAAGAGGTACCACCTACAGTTTTTTTTTATCAACGTAGCCTACCTACTTCTATTTCTTCAAAATTAACAACAATTTTAATTCGCAGGAGGGCCTTCCGGTATTCCCAACTTCACCATTCATGCCATTAGGTGAACCAGGTGATAACTCACCCCTGCATTCATCACTTCATAAGCTTATCCCATGTACAAACCGTATACCAATAATGGTTGGATTTTGTGATCGAGAGGGCATCATGGGTGTAGCATTGTTAAGTGAGTTATAAAAAAATAAAAAAAAGAGAATCTGAGCGCGCGTTTGATATAGTTACGCATACCACCAACTTCATCCATACCTACGATAATTGTTATAGATAAAGCGAAACGCGCATTCTCACAATTTTTCCAAAAATCGCTTACCCAGAATGTTTGGGGTTGGGGAGCTCATTTAAAGGATGACGAACTGAAACAGATACAAAAAGAAGTGGAAGACTTATATTTGGATGGCGAATCGCTGGATACAGCTTCAGAATCGACCAAGTGCGATGTAGGTACAAACTTCACTTAATTTAGTTAAATTAAAAAAAAAAAATCATTTTCACTAAAATCACAAAATGAACGTGTTGCAGATATTGACTGATGTATCCTTGTCAGACGTTTACGATACATTGATAAATGTTATATCATCTGATCCGACTTCGCCTGTTTATGTTTATCAGTTTGTTTATGACGGCGACCTGTATAAGATGGGAAATGAAATTAAGAAATATTTGGAAAAACCAGTAGATGGTACAAAATATGAATATTGCGATACCTATGAAAATAAGTTTCAGATATAAAATTTTTTACACAAACAAATGTACAGGAGCATTTCACGCTACTGATTACTCTTACTGGAGTTGTTTAGCAACTCGAGAGGGTAAAAGTACGAGTCAAGTAACACCCAAAGATCGCGAAATGATAGACAAGATGACAAATCTTCTAACTACGTTTGCCAAAACTGGGTATAGATAAAAAAAAATATGTATACAATAACGAGTTATGGCAACTATAAGAACCAATTTTTTCCCTATTTCACACTAAATATTTTCAACCACGTTGCCATATATGCTTACAGAAATCCTAACTATGATCACCTTCAAGTAAACTGGAAACCTTCCACACCTGAAAACCCGTGTTACTTGAACATAAGCAAAATCCTGGAAGTTAAAGATGAACTACTAAGAGGTGAACGAATGCAATTTTGGCACAATTTAAAAAAACAATACAAAACACATTGTATAACTAAATAAATAGACTACAGAAAACAATTCAATTTGTAGTAGAATATTTGAAGTGGTTTTTTTTGCTAAGTAGGTGGGTAAGTATATGAAAACCGTTTTGCGATCTTACACCTGAAAAACTTCGCTTAAAATGAAATCATGGGAGAAATAAACTTATTTTAATGGTAGATTGAACATATTTCACTCACTCTCAACACACAGAAAAATTGTTCAAGACGTACCTACCTACCTACCTACCTACCTACCAAATAATCATTTTAGCAAGTATATTGATAATGTATGCAACAAGAATACAAGATCGTATGCTGAGAACAAATTAAAGATGGTCAAGGGGTGGACATTCAATATACATTTTAATTTTGTGGTATGAATGTAGTCATTACACGATCGCGACACAAAAAAAGATTTATGTAGTATTCAGTCAAATTCAGTAGAAAAATTCTCGTCTACTTTTAATATGTACTCTCTATGTTCTTTCCCCATAGCATGTAATGTGCAGTTAAGTACATAATACCAGTACCTAGGAAATCTGCAGACTGCAATTAAGGATATCGTGCAGTTTTCAGCTTGGCTAGCTTTCGGCAAATTTAAAAATTGAAGGACAAAAGTTTCCAAAAGCATGACCAGTACAATATTTCAAAGAAACATTTGAAAAATAATCGGCTTCTTATACCGTTCAATTTTGTAGACACAATGTATTTACACATGATAATAACATCGCAGGATGACAAGCATAACAGTCGGACTACAATCTACGATGTTGCAAGGAGCAATATATGATGAAAGCAAACAAATTTCCTGGATAAGCTATAATGAGTAAGTGAAGTGACAAGAAAGTTTCGAATTGAAAAGATGGCTGTCGTTTTTCGCTGGAAGAAACGATTTCCACAAAGTTATTGTTTTGAACATGAGAAAAATTCCACAACATGAATTTTGAATTCGATTAACACTGAATGCAAAGTTGGGGATACTTTCACGTCCAAAAATGGCTAAATTACATTTCCGCATTCTGAAAACGTACATGTGACAAAAAGGTATAATCGCAAAGTGGTGGTACCAGGGACAAATTTACAGTGATTTCACAACGTGTACAATAGTCGCAAAATTTACGTTTTTTTAAAAATTTTTTTACGTAAACAATCATACTTCACAGGAAGCAAGAGTAGTTATCAAACATGGCTTATTTTTTCATTGAAAAGTCACCGTCATTTCCATACTACCTACGAAACTATAAAACATAGGATATGCTTTTGCTGATTGAAAATTTTTTACAGTACAAAAAAATTTCACAAATATTTCTCAAAGTCGGTGGAAATCTAATAATTTTTCAAGTCCAAAAAAATCTGACAAAATGTCTAAAAGTTAGCATTATCTATAAAATTTTATAAGTTCAAAAAGTCAATAGAAATCTAAGAATTTTTCAAGTCTAAAAAAGTCTGACATAATGTCAAAAAGTCAATGGAAATCTGAAAAATTTTTAAAGTTCAAAAAATTCTGAAATTATGTCTAAAAGTTAGCGTGACGAAATTTCGTGATGATTTTTCGTGACGGAATTTCGTCAGTTTTTCAGAGAAATTACCCATAGTAAAATCATATCCTAAGCTAAAACAAAACCAATTCGATGAAGTTGACTTTCAAACATGAAACAAATGTTTAAACCAATTTTTACTTTTTAGAGGTATTAAATGAAATACATTCTTACAGTCAGAACATCCATAAACTTCGTTTCGCTCCGCCATTATCATAGACTTTCTGATAGGATATATAGATATGACGAGTACCTAACCATGCAATTATATTACTTTTTAGTTATGTACCTACTATCGTAGTATGGCAAATGTAAATAGTTACGTCAGTCGGTAGGTACCAAGCAAGTATAGTATACTTAGCTGCATATTTGTTATACAAGACCAGAATTCATTTTTCAAAGAAATATGTCGCAAAATGTTACCGTAACTGTGAAGGAAGGTAAAATACGTGGATTCAAAACGAAAAGCGCTTATTCCGGTACGGAATTTTATTCGTTCTTAGGAGTTCCTTATGGACAATCAACCGCTGGTGAAGCTCGTTACAAGGTAATTGTAAAATATTGCATAACCTACGGTGAAAATGCATTAAACGTATTACACATTTGCATTAACGACATGCGACAGGATCCGATAAAGGTGAAACCTTGGAGCACTGTCTTAGATGCAACCATTGAAAGAGAAGGTTGTATTCAGTTTTCATTCAGAAAGAAAATGATAGCAGGCAATGAGAATTGTTTATACAACAATATTCATACGACAAAGGTATCATCTATTCTACTTTCTTTCTATCATAAGATCAGATTATTGATATTAGCATGATGGTCCAGCGATTATTCTGAAGAAAACTTATAGAGATGCTATTACTGTAGGTGATGTGTACCTGCCTACACCATTTTTCAACGATTCATGCATCTACTAATGTAATTCATTTTTAGAAAGCTCAGTGTAGCAACTATCCGAAAGATATGTGGTTTTGAAAATACGATCATGAAAAAAACAACTGCCAACCATTGAACGAATTTAAAATTTGTCTCAAAAATCTTTAAATCATGAAAAATATTCATTCCCGACTAATATTAAATCGTAAACCTGAAATCTGACTCTAAACTATTCGCATTCCTCCAGTGATTTCCTTGCTCACGATGCTCAGTTCGATTCAGTATGTGAAATTACCCGTTTACATACTCTTTAAGTGAATATTTCACACAAAAATTAATTTTCTCATTTGAGCGGTTTTTTTGTACAAATTGCGGGGGCGGATTTATACAGGGGCCAACAGGGCTCCGGCACGAGTAACAAATTTTCAGGGGCGACAAATTTTCAACTTGATATTTTTCTTTTCCTTTGATGTGAATTAGATTTGTGCCCTGTTACCAACGAGGGACCATCATCATCATACATATAAAAACTATAGGCATAACTTGGGGGAAAGGGGGAACTTGCCTCCCCAATATTATTCCGTAGTTATGGGGAAATTATAGAATTTCAGCTTTTGAGTGTCTTTCTCTCCAAAAATTTCTGCCCTTACTTCGCTAACTTTTCTTCCATCAACAAAATATTGGCATATTTTCAAATATTACACTTGAAATCACTTCTTTTGGTAAAATTTTACCTTTTGGATGCATTTTCTGTAAAAATTGTGGAGAGGGACGGTGAAGTTTTTGATGGTCTCAGGCGCGAAATACTTGAATCAACCCCTGACAAATTGTACATACACCTACCTATATGTAATATTCATTTTAATTAGAACATTTGGAATAAGCTTTATTCGACATTAGATGAATGATGCAATAATACTTCAACATGTGATAATATAAATGCAGTGTTGCCAACTTTCATACATGACACTATATGTAAAAAACAGCGTAAACGAGGGGTAAAAATATTTCGATGAACACCCTTTTCACAACTATATATTTTGATTACTTTCCCAAAATTAATTTTTTCATTCAAATTTTTTCAAATTATAGCCTTTGTAAATCGGCGAATAAAGTAAATTACGGAATTCTGATCGAAATGTCCACGAACATATTTGTAGTATTCAAGTATGGGGATGACATGAAAGATAGCATAATGATGTTCAATTTTAGATACCATCGAAAGACGACAATCAACTGAAAGCGGTTATTGTGAATATTCATCCCGGAGGATTCGTTCACGGTTCCCCCGATCCTGATTACTATGGATCTGCCGAATATATCATGAATCACGGTGTTGTTTACGTTTGTGTTGGATTCAGATTACATCTTTTAGGTAAGAGACTTCAAAAAGAGTATGAAAATGAAAAGGAGAAATTTTATATCGAGTTGAATAACAGAATAAGTATAGACCTAATTCAAATCCACAGGTCATTTGAATCTGAATTTAAAGAATCATTGTTCGGGGAATCAAAGTTTGAAGGACATTATACTGAGTCTAAAATGGATGAAAGAAAATATCCACGTATTTGGAGGCGATCCTGGAAATATAACTCTGCTAGGAAGCAGCAGTGGATCCGCTATAGTACATTGTCTATTGTTATCGCCATTAGCTAAAGGTACCACAAATCTCCAAACTGAAAAAAAGATTCGTTGATAACTACACTGCTTTCTTAATGTGAATAACTTTCTGTACCCTAAAAATCATACGCAAACAGGTTTATATCACAAAGCCATAGTAATGGGAATGTATGCATTCAATCCAACTCTTATAACTCGCGATGAACACGTCACTTTGGCTTATGAAACGGCACGTCAAAAAGGTTACGAAGGTGAAATAGAAAATAAACGTAAACTACTCAATTACTACAAAAAACTTGACGTCAGTCTTTTTTTACTATCCAAACTTCAAAAATTCCATGAAGAGGTATCAACCTATAGATTATTTTTGTATCAACGCACTTCCATTTGGTAAAATTTACAATAATTTCAATTTGCAGGATGAACTCCCGGTATTTCCAACATCCCCATTCATGCCATTAGGTGAACCAGGCGAAAATTCACCCTTGCATTCATCACTTAATAAGCTTATCTCCTGTACAAATCGTGTACCAATAATGGTTGGATTTTGTAACCGAGAAGGAATCATGGGTGTAGCATTGTTGAGTGAGTTATTCCATGAATCCATGATCTGAATATACTGCACACATTTTCATAAATATGGTTAGGTACACGTTGCACACATCGTCGATTTCATCTTCATGATGACTTTTACAGACAAAATGAAACATGCTCTCTCACAATGTTTCCATAAATCGCTTACCCAGAATGTTTGGAGTTGGGGAGCTGATTTAAAGAAGGATGAACTGAATTCGATACAAAAAGAAGTGGAAGATTTCTATTTGGATGGCAAATCAATAGATACCGCTTCAGAATCAACCAAGTGCGATGTACGGTCTTGCAATGGTTGAATTATTTGTTTAAACCCCATTTTAAATAAAAACATGAATAAATACATTGCAGATATTGACTGATGTATCCTTGTCAGACGTTTACGATACGTTGATCGATGTCGTTTCAACGGATCCCACTTCACCTGTTTACGTTTATCATTTTGAATATGATGGAAAACTGATGTCTATGAGAAATGAAATGGAAAAATATTTGGAAAAACCAATAGATGGTAGGTATAAAATTTGAATTTTGTAACGTGGTATAAGAATTAGTCTCAGATATTATGATTTTTTCGTGTTGCATTGATGTTTGATGCTCAACCAAATTTACAGGAGCATTCCACGCTGCTGATTTCTCTTACTGGTGTTGTTTAGCGAATCGAGCGGGTAAAAGTCCAAGTCAAGTGACGCCAAAAGATCGCGAAATGATAGACACGATGACAAATCTTCTAACTACGTTTGCTAAAACCGGGTAAATATAAAAATAATAGGTATAATATATGCTTGTAAAAATAGATGCCCAGAACTAATTTTTCCTTTACTCTAAGCCGATTCTTTCCTTAATTTATAGAAATCCTAACAATGATCGCCTTCCAGTAAACTGGAACCCTTCCTTGCCGGAAAGCCCGTGTTACTTGAACATAAACGAATCGCTGGAAGTGAGAGATGAACTATTGAGGGGCGAACGAATGCAATTTTGGCATAATTTGAAGAAACAATTCAAAGCACATTGTAAAAATTGATTTTTGAATAAACTGATACGAAGTCATTTCAAAGCCCATTTGAAAAATAAAAACGTTTCAATTTTTAGTAGAAAATTTAAATCTAGTTTTTACCAACTACAGGAAACTTTGCTGTGGGAATGTTATTCTTTCGACAACGCTGATAACATATCAGCGGAAAGGAAATGAATAAACTAGAAGTACACTATTACGTATTTTTGTGTTCTTCAACAAAAGAACCTTCGTTTCAAATGAAATCATACAAATATAAAAATTTTTCGAACGATAGTTCAATTTCAAACCTGTAATACAAAGCTATTAAACTTTCAAAATATCGTAATCGAAGTCCAGTTGTATCCGAGTATTTTTGTGTCCATAATTTTATCATAAACATTTGACTCATTCGTGTTCTTGAATTCAATTAGAATTTGATATGTCTGAAAGAGCGACAGTTACAGTAAAAGAAGGAAAACTATGCGGTATAAAGAAAACAAGCGTGTACTCCGGTGTCGAATATTATTCGTTTCTTGGAGTGCCTTATGGACAACCAACTGGCGGCATTGCTCGATTCAAAGTATGTGATCGTGGTTTGATTACAAACAATCATGAAAATGCAAACTAGCCTTACAACAACTAAATTTTCGTTTTGAATGCTTGCACAGGATCCAGTCAAAGTAAAATCATGGAATGGTACTTTGAACACAACGGTCGAAAAATTGGGCTGCACTCATTTCTGTGCATCCAAAAATTGAAGTTTTGCCGAATTTTTTTTTTTTTTAATCCATATTTTGTTGATAGAAATAAAGTTATGGAACCCGAGCGAAAATTTTTGCAAAAAAGGTATCCAAAAGCAATAGTTTCAAGCCTTCAAAAAAACCGGGCCTCGGGGGATTCCCCCCTTTTGTCCCCCCCCTCGTCAGGCCTGGATCCAATTACATCAAGTTATGTATGATGAAATTCAGTGATATTTGGAAAATCACGAGAGACTCGCCGTAGCCCAACAATCAAGTATCTTTCATTTGTAATTTGATTGTGCGCATGCGTATGAACTTGTATTTCGTTTTCTTTTCTTCGTTCACGTTTCTCATCAATCTGTTTTCCCGCGTTTGTTTCCTATTTCAATTTTTCTTCCTTAAATTAGGAAATGGTTTATTATTAATTACTATATCAAATTTTTTAATGAAACGAAATTCAAAAACTA
>FIZU01025757.1:0-18554 GCA_900064475.1 Pseudococcus longispinus
CTTGAATATTGCGATTACGTGAAAATTGTACATGACCTTTTTAATAGCATTTGAAAAGGTGCATAAAAAAGGTTATACACAGTTTTCATTTTTGTGAACCGGTTTCCAAAATATTCGCGACGATAGTTTGTTTTTTTTTTTCAAAATTTAAATTTCACTTTAAACACTCTTCTGAAGGTGAATTTTTCTGATTGCTGAAGACTTATTATGAAATTTGCAGCGAGAAAATCAGTTATTCTAACGCACTTGCTGCGTTAGAGTTTTTTTGTTAGTCAGATGATTTTTTGGACTTCGAGTAATTTTTTGTACCTTGAATATGAGTTTTTGCTGTTAAAGAGTTCAGAGATTTCTTAATTTTTTGACTTAAAAAATTTATAAGATAGGCAAATGATTTTTTTGGATTTAGATTTGAAAGTTCAAAGACTCTACTCAGATGGCTTACCCCCCCCCCCCCCCCCCCCCCCCCCCAAATTTCTCCCCCCCCCCCCCCAATTCATCAAAATTATGATAGTTTTATTTTTCGGGTAAATCTAAAAAAAATTACCTGTATAATGTCGAAATTTAAACATCCTACATAGATTTGATCGGTAGGTAGGTAATTAGATAGGTAATTGTGTACCTAAATACGTACTCAAAGTGGGATTTTTGGAATTCCTCTTGAATTTGAAATACCTACACATTTTTTTCGATATTTATTAAAATAATTTTACCTATCTACGTAATCTAATATTATTCTAAAAGGGAAACGAGATTTTAAACATTGTAATCCACTACGTCAGCGTTTTTTTTCCAGATTTTAATGACTTACCGTAAATTCCATCATTTCTCTTCGTCTCCGGTTCGGTAATTATTTCGGCGAATAATTTAAATGAGTTTTTTATTTTTCGGACAAAATTAACTCGCTGTTTTGAAAATTTTCTATACATCTCGATGATTGTTTGTTTAATTGAGCAAACGAAACAATCATAATATCTACTTGGTCACGGTAATAAAAATAATGAAAAAAATGGGTACCCAACTAATACTTAATTTTTCGCCGGGAAATTGAAATTTATCGCGATTCCGGCCAGATAATTATTTAGTTAGCGGGTATGTTAACCTTGCGAGTGGAAATAAGAATATTTGCAGAAAACAGAGCCGTTGTCACGGACTGGGTATTTAAAATGGTACTTATTAAAGATCATTTAAAACGGTTTATGGTTAGTGACCGAGTAAATCGATGATTATAAACGCGGCTGCGATACTCGTCGAACATAATACAGCTAACAATGCAATTACTTTCTAGGTAGTTTACAATACCTATACATATCTGTGTTGAGACTTACGACTTCGTGTAGGTACATTGTTCGTGTTAACGACGTGTATAATTAATTGAATTATTTACCTTCGTCGAATATGTTTGTTTTTTAAAAATCGTGGCTGTTTATTTTACGCGATTGAGTAATGTCACGAATGAAAACAGTCGAGAAAAATATTTGGGTACTTAATTCTGTCTGCGACGATTGGTCGTTTCCAGATTTATGTAATTTTTCGGTATTAACCGACTAATATTAGCTTTTATTGAGGCCTCTGAAGACTGGGGTATTGTCGATGCGATATGTACCTATGTATCGAAGGCCAAGGATTTTCAAAATACTGGTTTTTAAATCGTCTAATTATGCGCATTAATTAATCTAGGTTACCAAAGGTAATGCCAAATTGAACTAGATGGTGCAGAAAGTCATTCTAATAGCTCGTGTGATCAAGTTTAAACCTATAAAGAAGTCGTGATTACTCGTAGATGTGATTATGAGACGTCTGCAGATAATTTGTTTGGAATGGTGGACGAGATTTTGTAAAAAATGATTATAGTTCAATGGAAGATAATTGTGTCACGTTCGTGAGCCTTCTCTTTGGATACATTTTTTTTAAAATATGAAATTATCGATTAAGCTGGTGAACTTGCATCGGTCTGTCTCTTTCTATGGACTTGGACACAAACACGATAGCTTAATAATGATTATGTGAGTTTGGTAATCCAAACTTGATGGAATTTTACTAATACACGCAGTCTTCGATTCGGTTACTCGCATATTACGAAGTCATTCACATGACAAGTTCAATAGTATACCTAATCTTAGTCTTCGTCTCATAGGTACAGGTACTCATATCCATGTGATTTGTTTCTATTACCTAATCCCTAATCCGAAACTGTCGCCGAGAGACGAATAACCGTTATCACATCGTCAAATGACGTAATCCTGATAGGTACAGGTTCCTGAGTTAATTTGACACGTCAACCTTGATAATGGTATCATCGCTGAGAGATGATTAACTACACAAATGTTATTGTAGTCGTATGTCTTCTATCTCAGTTGCATCCGAGGAACCGTTTTCATACCGGTTGAGTAATTGTTTTCATTGAAAGGAGTTCCTCTCGCTGAATGCGGTATTACGTAATGTATATGTATGAACGAGGAAAAAAATATAGGTAGTTTGATATAAGTATGCGAGTATATTGAATCGAATCATTCGGTGTTGAATGTTGATCCAGTGTTTGTATTTATGGTTTGTTTTCTTCCAATACTTTTATTCGTTTGTCCGATTGTTTAATGTAAACAGGTTCTGAGATCCAGCGGCCTACTTGTATTGTATACGTATGGCAAATGTCGACTGGGTAATTCTAGGGCAATTAAATATCATTTATTTATTACGGACTAAATGGGGAATTAATTTTCGAAGGGGTGGGAGTTTGTTTTTTATGAGCGTTATTTAAAAGTTGATTGATCCTACTTTCATTCTCAATGATCCATTGATGACGATGTCAAATTTTGATGAAAAATTACCTATTATAGATTTTGTTGAAAATTTATTTACCTATATTTTTTGACAAATTTTTCATAATTTCTTCTCCTTCCCTTCACCACATTCTGGTTTCGAAAACTGTAAAAAATCATAATAAAAGAATTTCGAGCCAGAAAAATTTGTATAATCACGAAAATTTTTCTTTACGAGTAAAATTTTGAGCATTTTAATGGAAAGTTCCTAGAGCAACTTGAAAGAAACCTCTACTACTGAAATCTCTTTTTTGCATGACATTTTTTCGTTTTTGAGTTTGACCCCCCTCCCTCCTCCCTCCAGAAAAACGAAATCCGGCTCAGAAAAAATGGACAAATAAAAGATGTCTTCAGTGGCCTCCGACCCCCCTTCCTCGATCACTACTCTGAAGCACTTTACTCCATTTAATTTGTCAATATCAAAACATCGATTATCGAGGTGTAGTCTTATCAGGTAATCTATTCGATTGTGAAAACTTTTGATGATGATATTTAAAAAAAAATATTCTATGTTGATTCGTGAGTGTTGAACGTGGATTTTCGTTAAATATTTCTATTTAGGCAGTTTTCAACAGAATTTTTTCAAAATTGCAGGGATAGTAGACAGTACCAAGGGTACTTGATTTATAAAATTGGGAAAAAAATCGAGCCTTTTTTCAAGATCAAATGGACATTTAGTCGTTGGTGTACAATCTCATATATTTTTAGAATTTTATATCGTGGTGCGTCATTCTCAAAAGTGTAAAAAACCGATTTTTTCTTCATCCCTCCCCTTGAATACGTCATTTCTGGTCGGAAATTTTTTTCTTGCAAAATCAGTATTATGAATGACATTCTTGTCACCTGCTTTCTGACCAAATTCTTTTTATTCCCTATTTTTTTCTCAATTTTCTTTTACAATACCCGAATGACACCATTTTGGGAACCCACAACGCCCCCCTCCCCATGATCTAGCGACCTAAAAAATCATGTCTGGGTTTGTTTCGAGTCGATATCTATCATACCTTTATTGCAATTTAGGCAAAATAAAGAAGGTTTAATTTTTTTTTGGTCTTTTTCACGAATTGAGTATTTTTGACTTAGGAAAATTTTGCATAAAATAAGTGGGAAAAACCATTTTTTTCGTTCGGCAGTTTTTTAAAGCTCAAAAACAGCTGAAAACAGTTTGGCCAAAAATATTCAAAATGAGCAGGAAAAAAAACAAAAAAAGTTAAAATATGACGAAAATTCCCTTACAATATCTGAAACAATGCAAAATATGCAATTAAAGTGTGAAATATTCAAAACACATTATGCTCAATCGAATGGGACTCATTTTACCACAAATTTTTATAATTGCGATACAAGTATGTTCAATCATCTTCCGCACAAAAAATATGATGTTTAGATTGTCTAAGATGAAAAAAGATGAATATTTCAAAGGATTTAAGTAGTAGTTATACAATTAATAAAATTTCTTGACGAATGAGGCCAATTTCATTTTGTATATTTTGCATATTTTAGGAGTGAAAAGAGCATATTTCAGCATATTTCGCCATGTTTTTGCTTTTTTCCCTCCATATTTTGAGGTTTTGCCGAAGTAGGCCGAAGTAAGTGTCTGGCCACTTTTTTGCTACCAAAATTGCAAAACTGTAAGTAAAAAATGCTACCAAAAAGTGTTCAAATTTGAATAAAAACTGTTTTTTGATTATTGCTGCTCGATTTTTCATTTCATTTCAATTTTTTATTGTTCAAGTTTTTCAGTGCGAAAATTCTTTCCATACACTCTCATATTAATTATTGCATATTTGGGCTCAAAAATGCATATTTTTAGCATATTTTGAGCATTTAAAATGGATAAAATATGCCAATATTTTGAAATTTTTTTTGCATAAAATTCAAAGCTCTAAATTGATTTTTAATAAAATTCTAGCTCTATTGATGATCTCGAACAGCATCGATTTTGAGAAAATATCGATATTTTTACGATTTAGATTGAATATCACTGAACAATCTATTCGCGAAAATTTTTGATCTCGAAATTCGTTACGAAACTACGATACGATAGGCACCTACTCGATGGTTCTTATCAGAGAAAATCGAAGTGAGTATCGATTTTTGAAAAACCATCTCAGTATTGTATGGATTAGTCGATTGAGTTCATTTTACTGGATATAGAAATAAAAAATTTTGTAACTGGTTCAGTGGTTTCAAACCAGGTGTTAATTTTTTTTCAAAAATCTGCAGAGTGCGGGTTGTCACGATGAGGTCTTCAAATAATGATATCGAAAATGTTGTGCCCTTGTTCGGGGTGTTCAGGAATTAAGAAACCGGTTTCGTCAAAAAATTTGATTACAATATTTTCATAAATTGAACGATATAGATTATAGAAACACGTTGAGAAGATTTTTGAATCCCTCAGTTTCCTTGACCATACCTCTAAACTCGTATTTCCAGATAGAAAAAAAAATCACAGAATGTAAAATGTTCAGCTTTTAATTTTCTGTAACTTTCGTTTGAAACTTTTTTTCATATTATTACCTTTTCAGAACCTGTCGTGAAAATGAAAAAATTAGGGTTATAGATATATTGGAAAAGATTTCTTGAATGTCGATGTGTAGGTATTCGATTCGATTAGGCCTATCGATAAAATCGATTTTCCGCGAAATTCGATGTGTGAAAATTTTTTCGTGAGGACGATGAAATTATCACTTTCTATCATTAATACAATTTTTTTAAATCTAAAAAGTCGTAATAATTTGACGTCAGAAAATTATAATCAATATAAGGTGTTTTTGGGAGATGAGGTGGAGGGGGATTGGAAATGTAATTTTGGAACAAAGGTAGCGAATATTTCGCTGGAAATGAATATTTGTAATTCTATCAGTTACTCAGAGTGCAAACACTCGCTGGAGTTCATTGAACTTTATCGTATAATATGAATCAATAAAGTACCTATACCTACCTCCCTAATTTTGATTTTCGATAAAACTTTTTTTTTTGTGAGTTGATACTTTCACTTTCAGGAGCTCAGTCTCCCGGAAAATGATGGCGAACCCCTTGTACACCCACTAATCTTGATTATAGTCGAATTTGCCCAAAACATCCTCACCAAATTCCTAGAAAATAAACACATCACTGACTGCAAATTGAATATTTCTCTAATTCTAACAATGACACGTGTCTAAGTTCCCATAATTGTTTTTAAAATTAATTTTTATGAAATACGTACGTTCTTCTTGACTCGTATTAAATACTCAAACATTCCATTTCCATCAAATTGTTTTTCCATGTTACATTCTCGCACTTGAGGTCGCAATAGTTTTCCATTCGTATATATGCATAAAGTAAGGGTCATTTCAGTACCAGCCAACAAATGCATGTCGATTTTCAATACATGAGAAATACACAACTCGGTAATTAATATTATTTCTCGGTAAACTTTTCCAAACACCTTCACCCGTGTATTTCTATTCTTTTTATTTGGTCGGTATCGGAAGCAAGCATGTTCATTGGTCATGGTAAAATTCCTACGAAAACCTCGACCGATAATCGTTTCACCTTACACTTGTGTATACATAAATGCAATGTCCGGTTTGAAGTGTGTACTGAACATACAAAGCAGGCTATAATTATGTATTTACAGTGGTCGGGCACGTAACTGAGTCCAAAGTTTTTGGGGCAGGAGGGGGAGGGGGTATAGAGTGACAAATTCAATTTTTTATTTATATTGTTTGTTGAATAGTTTGACGTATACAGGGTGGCCCATTTAGAAGGTCGATGGGTTTGAAAATGAAAAAAATACCTCGAAATGCAAAAATCTCGAAAACTAAGCTCCATAGAAGAAAAAATTATAGATCTCGGGAGAAATAGAATTTTAAGCGTTTTACGAAGTTGATAATTTCAAAAATGAAACAACTTTGACTGTAAACATATCGAAAACTAAGCCCCCTGGAAAAAAAAACAATAGCACTTTGGAGATAGATAATTTTATGCTCTATAATTTTCTTCCCTTGAATTTTTTCGTGACACCCTTAGTTTGGTCAAAAAATCAATAATTTATGGGAAAGGGCATAGCCAGTTAAGAATGGTGTTTTCGCCTTAGAAACCGATTTCGACCATTTTTACTCCAAAAGGTCAATCATTGTGAGAAAAAATTTTGACAAAAATTTTGGACCCCAAGGACAAGTATTTTCGGGGGGAAGGACCAAAATGTGTTTTTTAGCATTCATTTTTTCATTTTTTGTCGAATGCAGATACAAATTTTGTTTTTTTTCTAGTAGATTCTAGGTGGTCAGAAGAAGATCAACAATTTTTTTCAAAATTTTTTACCAATTTTTGGTCAAGTTATGACGTTTTAAAAACTTTGAGCCGCCATTTTGTAATGAAGGGTTAGAGGTATAATAATTTTTTCTTCCTCAAAATACGTGTTATATATCCATAAGTATATCCTGAAAATTTCAAAAATTTCGGAGTGATGGAACATTGTCAAAAAAAATTAAAACTGACCCCTCACGTCATAAAATACTACCCACTTTATACTTGGAGTTTTTAAAACGTCATAACTTGACAAAAAATTGGTCAAAAATTTTGAAAAAAATTGTCTATGTTCTTCTAACCCCCTAGAATTTACTAGAAAAAACGCGAAATTTGTATCTGCATTTGACAAAAAAAGAGAAAATTAATGCTAAAAAACAGATTTTGCCCCCTCCCCCCTCCCGAAAATACTCGTCCTAGGGGTCCAAAATTTTGTCAACAAAGTGGTCGAAATCGGTTTCCAGGGCCAAAACACCATTTTTAACCGGCTATGCCCTTTACGAAGTCGATGATTTCGAAAATGAAGGGGAACAAATTTTCGCTTTTTATTTAAAACACAATGAATTTTCTGGCTAAACTAAGGGTGCTACGAAAAAAATACAAGGGATAAAAATTGTAGAGCTTAAAATTCTCTTTCTTCTAAAAGATGACAATTTTTTTTCTAGTGGGCTTACTTTTCGAGATTTTTGCAGTCAAAGTTGTTTCATTTTTTTTGGGGGGTAAATTTTCCATAAACATAGATTTTTTGGCCAAACCAAGGGTGATACGAAAAAAATGCATGGAATGAAAATTTTAGTGCTTAAAATATTCGTTCTTCTTAAAGCAATAAATTTTTTTGTAGGGGGCTTAGTTTTCGAGATTTTTGTAATGGAAGTGTTTTTCCATATCATTTAGGTACCTACTCACTTTGATTTCTGGAAAATTTTTAGAAATGTGCTCTTTCACCCAGAGCCGTCGAGAGCCAAAGTGAGCCCAGGAAAATAGCCCTTTTCTTCCATCCCCTTGGTGAAAAGCTGAGAAAATGTTCAAAATAATTTGATTGATTTCTTCTTTTTGAAAAAATATGAAAATTAAACTTTTTAATCAATTTTGAAATCATAATGATTGTACGATTAATGATAATTCATAATCCATCTCAGGTCCTTCATTTCTAGAACCTCTCCAAAAAATCGGGATCCAGGGCAAATTGCTCCCTTCGCTCCTTTCTACGAACCTGTCTTCAGCGAGGAGAAAATATTACCACGAGAATTTCGAGAAATGCATTCTTATCTACATTTTTAAAAAATATATAAAATCATTCGATAAAGCACGTAAAACCAGGTACAAGGTGATTTTGACCAAATAAAGTAACTGGTTCGTCTTCGTATACGTACATTTAAGTATGCGAAACGGTTACGAGATGTAAACAATGGTGATTAGAGATCGTTCCATCATTTGGGTCAGTTGAAAACCAGGTAATATTTTCTCCGTCTTGTCTATAGATATTTATTGATCTAATGATACGACGCAGGTGCATATTATAGATTGCTACAATATTCCTATTTCGCTGGAAATATTAAATCGTCTTCTTGATGGAATAAGGACAGTTGTCATTTTAACCAGCATAGACCTCTGTGCATTTAATTGAAAAAAAAATACAAACAAACGCGAAGAATCCTTTAATAAGTTAATGCATCTGTATGTTTTTATGGAGGAAAGTTTTTTTTCAACTAGGTAGGGAAGGTGAACTACTCTTGGATACGACTACATGGAAAGCACCTAGTGCTCCCATCCTCCTTGCAGATGCAGAACCTGATTCTAAATTAAAATCGTAGGTATATTATATACTTAGACTTATAAAATGACCATGAAATTATTATCAATTCGCGTTAGAATAAACGACCGTTACATGATAAAGTCATAATAAGTTGAGCTATTTTTAACTCTCAGATTGTACTGGTTTTTTGACTCAGTGTGCAATAAAAAAAACACTTTTCGGAGAGTGATCGCGTCGATGATTATATCCTTGAATTTATGGGCAGACTTCAAAGAATCTTTATCAGTTGATTAATGTGGGGTACTTTGTTTAATACCATAAAATGATTTACTTCTTAGCAGTCTGTATCTTTGGCGAATTTTTGAATCTGATTTACGTGCATTAATTGGTCCAATATTTTTCGATCGATACCTGCTTGCTAATTACTAATTACCTAATGGACGCACTTGTCACAAGTACATGTTAATTTGACAAATACGAATACCCACGAGCTCAATGTTAAGGTCACAAAGTGATTGATTTGTCAACGACAAAATATGAATAATGCGCAGTCTAAATAAAGGCTAAACCGTCGTAAGTGAATTCCCATGTCAAATTATTTCTCTGTTTGACTCTACCTCGTATTAATAAAAATGAAAACTTATCAACACATAGGCTTAAGGTTACTTCTCAATGAGATTCGCTATATTTACGTTGAGAACCACTGGACTTCATGTAATATCGTGATTTGAACTGGTTTCCTCGTGCGCAGTCGCAACATTATCTAATACTAGTATGTACTATACTACTTGACAATAATATATCCTAGACACCAAATGCGAATATAATTCTGTGGTATACCTACGTTTATGTATCTGGCATCTCGCTATGTATCTTTATGATTGTTTTAAAGAAACCCAAGTAAATGCAATTTTCACCCAGTCAATTTATTCTCGCTGTTAACCTTGGTGTATTGTGGCGTTGTATAATTAAAGTAAAACGTGATTTAAGCTTGGCACGTACGCGTGAGGGTGATCAAAAGTAACGGATTTTACTCAACATGTTGAACGATCAGGATATTGTATCGAATTGCACATTGCAGATTGCAGGTTTGCAGGTTGTACTTATACAGAAGGTGCGTCGTGTTTAAGGAAAAGTAACTTATCGTATCTGGTTTGATTGGTATACGGACGTGTGAGTATCGAAGAATATCAATCTACGTAAATCGATTACTTAACCGCGAGTAAACATTTGATTAGTTGATTTATTCCACCCCTCGTCCGATTATCGTGTTGTGTGTGAGTTTGCCAAGATGCCAACAGGCATCAAATGATTGTAGGTACATGCGGCATAGAATTATGCATTTGTACTTGCGTATGGCGTATTCGATTGATTTCTGGTGCATTGGTGCCAAAATTTAAAGATATTGTTGCCATTGAAGTCAATGTTTTTTCATGTTGGTTGTTGGGTTTCAACGAAAAAGGGTTTTCGATTCGTTTAATTGAGTAGAATAATTCAAAGAGTTATTCAGAATATTTATGACTTCTTTTCGAGTCGAAGAATTCAGCAGAAGGTTATTAAAAATCAGAAAAATCAAAGATATCGATCAAAAAAATAACTAATATTTTTTGTCTGCATTTACTTCCTCCCTCCCTCCCTCTCTCTCTCTCTCTCTCTCCCTTTTGAGAAAATCCCTGATTTCGCAATCAGTCTTGTAGTGGAAATGGTAGGTACTTGTATAGAAGAATTTTCCAAATTATTTTTTTTTTTCACCAATTCGATTAGATGATTGATCAATGGTCATATTCATTAAAACTCGGTAGTCTACTCAAATCAAACTTTCAATCTTGAAGGTAATTTTTCATACCTAATGAATCAAGGAAATTGAATTTTCGATGATTACAAAACTTGAAAATCAATCTCCCTTTTGATTTTCAATCCCCTGTTGTTAAATTTTTACTCTCGCGAAAATTAATTTTGTATCTAATGTTTGAGCATAGGAAGTAATTTTCCTATAAGGCCTTATTTTTTTTCAGAGCATAGGAAGTAATTTTCCTATAAGGCCTTATTTTTTTTCAAAAATTAATTTTTCAATTTTTACATGAATGACAACCTACCTACTTCATTTTCTGCAGGAATGGATTTTTTGGTTTCTAAAAAGTGATGAGTATAGGATTAGGAAAAATGTGTTTTTAAATAGTCATAATATTGCTCTGGAAAAATGTCCTAAATTTGCTCCAACAAATACCTAGGGCTCAAAATGCTCAAAATCTTCTGAAACGTGAAAATGATATTTTGGAAATGTTCGATAAGGTACACTCAACAGTCGACACTGACAAAAAATATATTATTAGAACACGTTTCCTATGTTTAATAATGAGAAAAGACTTTTTATTCAACTTCAACGAAATCGTTTTTAAAATGGTCCTGAAAACCGATATTCTAGGTATTATAAAAATTCAGTTATCGTCGATTTTCTGATTTTTACAGAAATCGACTTTTCAGTTTCGATCAGAATCGATTTTTTATACGTCTTTTATTTTCACATTGATTCGTGGCTCCTTTTTTTTAATTTCAGGAAAAATGTATTATTCTGAAATGGGGGTATAAAATAGATATCTACTTAGTATTATTATTTGATTTTCTTAAAAATCCACTTTTTTGATTTTCCAACAAATCGATTTTCAATTATTTTAAAACATCGATCATCGATTATCAAAGAAAACGATTTTTTGTTCATTAGAAAAATAGAAAAGGGTAGATGATGTAGTTTTGATCATTCCGCGTATCTATCGATTTTTCAATTTCAAAGAAATCGATTTTTTTCGATTTTACAATTTTTTTCAATTTTTTGACAAATCGATTCTTCAATTGAGTCATTAAAAAAAAAATCGATTTTCGATTTTTGGAGAGTTTGATTTTTTGATCTTTGTAAAAAAGGGAGAAGGAATACCTAATCACATGAATTGATTTCTCGATTTCTAAGTACAAAAATTTATTTTTCAGTTTCAACAAGAATCGATATTCTATTCGATCTTCATAACATCAAGTGATTATTCAATTTTATTAATTTCGAGGAAAATGCTCAATATAAAATGGTCAGAAAAATCGACATTTGGTTTTCGTATAAATCAATTTTGTAGTTTAGTGACAACTCAATTTCCAATTTTTGTAAAACATCGATTATCGATTATTTAAAAAAAATCGATTATCGATAATTTAGAAGAATCGATTATCGATAATTTAGAAGAATCGATTATCGATAATTTAGAGGAATCGATTATCGATCATTTAGAGGAATCGATTATCGATCATTTAGACAAATCGATTATCTATCATTTAAAAAATCGATTATCGATTAATTTGAAAAATCGATTATCGATCATTTAGACAAATCGATTATCGATTACTTTGAAAAATCGATTATCAATTATTTAGAAAAATCGATTGTCGATTATTTAGAAAAATCAATTTTTTGCTCTTCCGAAAAATTTAATTGGCACATAATATAATTTTGATCGTCACTCGAATCGATTTTTCAGTTTCGCCGAAAATCGATTTCTTTTTCGATTATTCAAATTATTAATTATTGTTCTAATTTCACCAGAAGTTTGTTTCAAGCGACAGTCTTAACAATCGATGTGTGATTTTTATTGAAGTCAATTTTATCATTTTTTTGACAAATCGATTCTTCAATTATGCTATCGTAAACATCGATTATTGATTTTCGAAGAGTTCGTTTTTTTGATCTTTGTAAAAAGAGAAGAAAGAATACTTTCTGTTCGATTCCTCGATTTCCACAAAAATCGATTTTTCTATTTCGACAAGAATCGATTTCTCATTTGATGATTCGATCATCACCAAGTACACCAAGTGATTATTCAATTTTTTTAAATTTCATGAAAAATTTATCAGTTTAAAATGGTTTTGAAAAATCAATGTTTGGTTTTCGTCAAAATCGATTTTTTGATTTTCCAACAACTCGATTTTCGAATGTGAAATATCGATTTTATGTAGATTCTCGAAGATTTGGATTTTTCGATTTTTGAAAAAGGCGGAGTATAAATGAAATGTAGTTTCGAGATGAATCGACTTTTCGATTTCTACAAGAATTAATTCTTTCCGATTTCGACGAGAATTTATTTTTTATTCGATTTTTATGACACTAAGTGGTTGTTCAATTTTTTCAATTATTTCAACCACGATATATTTTAAGGTGTTCGTAAAAATCGATATTTGGTTTTCATAAAAATCGATTATCAAAAAATTCGATTTTTGATCCCAATAAAAATTGAATATTTTTGATTTCATTCTCTTATTAATCAATTTTTTCCTTCTCAAAAATCGATCTTCATTTTTTTTCCACTTCTAAATTTTATTCGAATAAATAAATAGAAGTTAAAGAAATTTTTCTGCTTTACAAAGAAATCGATCAATTAATTTTTTTCAAATGGGTTAAATTCTCGGTAAGTTAATAATCATGTAAGTATATATTGGTCTCTAAAATTTATTTTTACACTACCTACGTAATCGAGTCATGGCAGTAACCTCTAAATCTAAACAAGAAATAGACTCCGCATAAAACACCTACCTATTAGGAAAAATTTACTACCTGGTCTTCGAATAAGGAACATGCACGTATCATTTGCCTTATTAAACGTCCAATAAACCCACGAATATTAAATAATTATGAAACGTACCAAAAAAAAAAAAACATTAATAGCTCACAGGAAGACCATCCCTCGTATAATTATGCATATACCATAGATACATTGTATACTATCTCCCAAGATTTCAACTTTACCTCATTGGATTCTGTTTTACGAAATAGGTGCAAAGAAATGATCACTTGTGCACTTACTGAAATTATTAGGTAGTTATGATGATGCAAAAAAAAACATGCAAAAATTGCACAATCACCGATAATTAGCATTTTATGATACGTAAGTGTTGGGTATTCGACAAGTAAAGAGTACTCATTGTCGATGCTTATGCACTAGTGAAAGGTATAGATAGGTACCTTCACTTTCTTCCTATCACTGTTAAATTCTAAGACTTGAGTGAAGAATTACCCACGATCCAGAGGAATCCAATAAGAAACCCCTACAGGATCTCTGCTAGGGTTCTTCGAATCAAATATAGTTCAAGTTTATCATCTGACCGAGTGGCCGAATGAAATGAAAAAGCTCGAATGATGCAAATCGGTCCATTATATAACATAATACTCTCGCAGATTCATTCAAAAAGAGTATATCGCGTATACGGATACATTGGCACTAGGGCTCGGGTCACGAAACAACGTGTAATTTTAACCCCGCAGCTATCTAGGTCATATACAAGACCGCTTTTTTTTCAACCGATAATTTCGTTTATTAAAAATTATCCGCGGAGGACCAGTTTCAAAATACCATCGAAAAATACATAGGTACTATCTCATATTCCACGTGGTCGAATGAAATTGCGAAAAAATGATGCCAGTTGGATCGAGATGTTTCCAATAAATCACACGTATTAAAAAATGTTGTTTTTAAAAAATACTAAATATAAGTACATTGTACGTAGTCTGCGGCGATAAGATGTCGAGGGGATAGAATAATATTATGGAGAGAGAGGTTGAAAACGTGACATTTTCTCATCACGGAGCTAAGGCCACCGCATATTGGCGCAATTATTTACATAATAATAGTTGGAGTTGGAATAAGCAGCGAAGAAAGAGAGACTCGTATTGTGTGGGTTTTTTTACACGAGCTTGTAATCGAAATAGGAATCTTTTTTCGTCGAGAAAATACCAAATTGAAAATCAATCTGATGAGAATAGTGCAATTTGTGGTCGTATTTATGCTATCGTTAAGGCAAATGATTTGCAAAATTTTTTCAAGATGAGGGAGAAGGAAGAGGGAGTTGGGAAACGTTTATTAAAAGAAATCTACGAATATATACCTAATGATACACGTGAATATGAACAATGTGTTCGAAATAAGCTAAATAATTATTTCTTTTGTTGTGGTTTCAGAATCAATTAAGATTAGGGAAAAGTCCACCCGTCCGGTTTCCGCCAAGGAAGAATATGCCAAGAATCCCAAACTGAAGAAGTCCGATATTGAACAGCTGGATGAATGGGTCAAATCACAATCGCATCTGCCACCCGATATTACAGGTTCGTGTGATTACGTCTATGATATGAATATTCCGCCGGCGTAATTTAACCGACTGGACCGAGTAAATTTTTTAGGCAGTAGGTCGAATTCTGGCATGGTATTTTGTACCTACATGAGGTAGGTATACTCGAATTCGATTACGTAATTAAGTGGAGCATTTTAATTAAAACTTGCGCAAATTATTGTCTGTATTGAGTCGATGATGGAATCGACGAGGTGTTGGCGAAAATTTGCTGAGAATGAGGAATTCATACCTTTGGTTGGGCGAAGAGTTTGCCAAAAAGAAATACCGATGATTTGATCATAGAAGGAAATGAGATTCGAACTTGAGACTGTGCGATTGGTATTTGATTTTTGTATTTTGTGGTGATCCGGTGCATGATTTTTTTGGCGTAAATACCTGTCATACTTTTTTAAAAATTTTATTGCATTTATTAAAAGCATTTGAAAAATTTATTTTTATAATTTACGAATGTTTTCTTCTCACTACCCATGATACACATTTTTATACACGCATCGATTATTTTTCTGAAATACGAAATGCCTGCGTATTGAGGAAAACAGTCTATTTTGTAATTGGAATTTCTTATCTGATCAGTTGGTTATTTATGCGAACATTAATTTATGGTATTTGAAAATTACGAGTACGATTTTCATAATTTTTTTTTATCAAGGAGTTTATTTGTGATAAAATCTCATTCAGAAGGGAATTATTTCCGGTCGAATGTCGATTTCGATGCGTTATCTCAATGTACCAGAGCTATGAGTCGTTTTCCCAGGGCGTAATTAAGGCTCATATTCAATGTAGTTAGTGCCCAGGTTTAAATTTAATTCGATTGATGATGAATATTCTTATCAATTTTCATCTGTAGAGCTTATGAATGGAAAATTTCCAATTTTTTTCGTCAAAATTCAAAAATGTACAGTTTTAAGTAACATTATCAGTGGATAAACTTGTTCTAGAAAAATTGCGAATACGAGCCTCTTACCTCGCCCCCTCCCCTTGTAGTTTTCAACTGAGAAAATTATGCGAAAAATGTCAATTTTCTATCATAAGTGTGCAAATTATTTAATAATTTTTTTACGAAAATGTCCAAGGGGGGGAGGGGGTGTCATTCCAAAAAGTTGGGTGTCACAAAAATGCGTTCCGAATTTTTGTTACCCAAAACTTTTTGAACTCGAAAAAAAATTGAAACAATTGACTTTAAGACGAATTCTGTGACGAATTTTTGTTACGCAGATGATTTTTTGAACATGGAAAAATTGAAATAATTGATTTTTTAGGCTTAGAAAAATGTGAAAAAATTGACTTTTAAAGATTTGGAAAAAAAATTTTAAAACAGACTTTTTATACTTGGAAAAATTTTTTGGGGATTCTTATTTTTTACACTCAGAATATGACTTTTTGGAGTTGAAAAAGTTCAATGGTTGAAATTTTGGACTCGGCAAAAGTAAAAGATTGTCGTAAGAAAATCTCAGAAATTCTGCACATTTTTTTTTTTCAAGTCTGAAAAGTCGTTTGGAAAATTCAATGTAGATGAGAGATGACAATCCATGAAACAATAAGTTAAAAATCTGAACTATTTCTTTTTAATTTCCTACTACTTGATTTTTTCAAATTTTTCATTTTTTTTGTTTATTTGAAAAAAAATATAAATGTACTAAAATTTGTTAAAATATCGTTAAAATTGTTTGAAAAATTACGTACACGAACTGCCTATCAAATTTTTTTCAAATCTTTTTGAAAATTCTCTGAGAGAGAGTTTGAAATTTTTTCAAAAATGATTGAAACTGGAATTAGGTTTAAATTGTTTCAAATGCAGTAAAACTGGTTTAAATTATGAAAAAAAAAAATGTAAAAATGTAAAAAAATTTTAAAAGCTATAAAAATTGTTGAAATGTTGGTAAAAATTTGCACAAAAACATCGGAAAAGTGTTGAAATTTATCAAAAATATATATTTTGAAATTTTGTTAAAATTACTCAAAAGGTGGCAAAAATTGCTTGAAATATCCAAACCAAAAACATACATTTTTTAATGCAATTTTCTGGTAATTTTTGCATAAATTCAATTTTTTTCATATTTTTTAAGATATTTGCAGTAAATAACCTGTGGTCAAAATTTACACATTTTTGGTGGATTTTGATCAATTTTCACTTCACTTTTATACTTTTGATATTTTATAATTAAAATTTTACACTATTTTCGATGAAAACTTGAAATTCAATTATTGTTCTTGCATTTTGAACAATTTTCATCTCATTTTCAAAAAACTTCGAAATATTGAAACAAATTAATCAATTTTTGTATAATTTTCAACAAAATTTTAAGATATTTGCTCGAAAATTCTTTACAGGCTCTCAGGGAGTTTTGAAGTGGGGGGGGGGGGGTATTGTTTTTTCGCTTTTGAAATTTTGTGTAATAATACCCTGATACCCATGTAGCAAAAATCGGTAAATGGGCCTTTAAAGAACATTGAAAGAAGATTTAGAATCACCTATAAAAGTTTCAAAAATTGAAAGTTGAACTTTTTTGAGAAAAGTTCAACTTTCAAGAGAGCACAAAATTCCAGGGCTATAATTTAGAAATTCGAAAGAATTGCTGTGAAGAGATATTTTTATATTACATTACATTCAAATAATAATTTGTCGTTGTGGGATCTTGAAACCCTTGGAGGGCACTGCGCCCTGCCCCGAAATTTTGGTCCAAATTCAAAAAATCCCCAAAAGATATGTGGCCTATCGTTTGTTATATTTTTAATAGCGCTGAATTCGAATATTGGTCTAATTTTTTTAATAAAATCTTCCTTGCGCCCCCCCCGTCCTCAAATCTTGAAAAAAGTGACAAAATCAAAATAGTTGTGCGGCATATCGTTTATGTTTTTGAAAGCGTTGAGTTCGAATATTGTATTTTTTTTTTGATAAGACCCTCCCAAACTCCCTCCCCCCCCCTCTCAAAGCTCTCAAATCTTGAAAAAATTAACAAATCCGAATAGGCGCTGCATGTGGCATATCGTTTGGTATATTTTTGATAGCGCTGAGTTCGAATATCAACTTACTTTTTTAATTGGATTTTTCTGAATCCTGATACTATAGCCTCCAAACACCACCTTTTTTGATTTTCCCAAATTGTTTCAAGTTTTAAGGGCTAGAAGAAGGCTTTACCAGGGCTGTCAAGCCGAACGAATCGGATTCGGCTTTCGGCTTTCGGCTGGCTATCGGCTTAGCGTATTATCGTTTGGCTGGCTATCGGCTTTTTTTCGGCTTTTTTTCAGCTTTAAGCCGAAAAAAGCCGATAAAAAGCCGATTAAAAGCCGAAAAAAAGCCGATAAAAAAGCCGATAAAAAGGCGGAAAAAATCCGATAAAAAGCCGATAAAAAGACGAAAAAAAGCAGATAAAAAAGCCGGAAAAAGCCGAAAAAAAGCTGCGTAAAAAACCGATAGAAAGTTGGGGAAAAAGCAGATTAAAAGCTGAAAAATCGGATAAAAAGTCAATAAAAAGCTGTTTAAAAAGCCGATAAAAAGTTGGAAAAAGCCGATTAGAAGCTGA
>FIZU01025758.1:0-22398 GCA_900064475.1 Pseudococcus longispinus
AAAAAATGGACACTTTTTTAGGATTGACCCCAGCCATTAGACATATCCATGTCAAAATGCGTATTTTCATAAAGATGGAGAAAACATGAAATTTAAAAATGAAATAACAATTTTTACTGGACACACGAACATCCCCACCTATCTCCAAAGTTGAAAACGTGAAACATCATTTCGAAAAAAAGTTTCAAAGATGTCCTTCTTTGTCTTTTAAGTAGCTGTGCCTGTAGCTCATTGAATTTTAAAGTTGGGCAAAACGTTGATAGCTCATTTTATAGAACTCAAAAAGCTGAACAAAAAATTTATTTTTCAAATTTTGCCCATCTCGCAAATTGAAGAAATTATAAAGCTTACAAATTTTCAAATCATTGTAGATCCTTCGATTTGCAATTTAGGCAAAATATAAAAAATTCATTTTTATTAAGCTGTTTGAGCTTTACAAAATGAGTAATTAATGTTTTGCCTAACTCTGAAATTGAAGGAGCTACAGCCATTTAAAAGATCAAAAAAGCCATTCGTTCTTAAAATTAAATTTTTTCTTTAAAATTTTGGTCTTTCATATTTTCAAGTTTGGAGTTGAGCAAAACATTATTAACTCATTTTGTAGAGCTCAAAAAGCTCTACAAAAACAACTCTTCCAAAAGTTTGTCAGCTTGCAAATTGGAGTTATGAAGCCTTCAAATTTTTAAATCAATGTAGCTCCTTCAATTTTAGAGTTGGGCAAAACATGAATATACCTCATTTTGTAGAGCTAAAAAAGTTTCAAAAAAACTTGCCTATGTGTAGAGTTACGACATTCTGAAAAGATCATCTTCATTGGTGCATAATTTTGCCCGTTCAAATCATAGGACAAGTGTGTGGTTTGGGTAGCTGCATCTCTGGTTTGAAGGCGGTGCACTCCTACCTGAACACCCTGTATGAGACGAGAGTAAATTATTTTTGAAAAAATCATCGCAGTTCAATTTGTGTGCGAATCAAAAACCCAACAAATCTCCTTTTCTAGTGATTATTTGCCTTTTATCAAAATTGAAGCTACAATAAATGTAAGATGAAAAAAAATCTCAATGAAGATAATGAATACTACTCGTATGTACTTGGAAAATTGCACATATTCTATTATAATGATTTGTTGCCTACCATCAAAATTGAAGGAGCCAAAGAGCACAGTAATATTAAAAGTAAAAAAAAGCTTTGAAATTTTGAATTTACCCAGTCACTTCAATTTTGACGACGGGCAAAAACTCAATGTCAGAAAACGTAATCGTAACAAAATTTGTTCAATTTTCTGAGTATTCTCGTTGAAATTTTTTTGTTCAAACTTACATTTATAGTGTAGTACCTTCGATTCTGAAATTAGGCAAAAAATTATGAGAACGAAATTTATTCAGTTTATCATTTACTATTCACTCGCGTGATTAGAAATGGGTTTCAATTTCAATTCCAATGGTTTTGAAAAAGCACTCGTCCCCTAGGTTTTGAAGATAGGCAACATGTTCGTTCAAAGGGTTTTCTTACATTGGTACCCAATTATGTTCGAATCTCAGGTTGTACTTACTACCTCCAGGATACCCTGTATAAGTAGGTAGGTAGGCAATTCACGTTTGTCAAATCACTTCTATAGGTAAGTATAAAGTACCTACGTGATCGAAGCAACGAATTTCAATGCGGCGTACCGCATACAACCATACATGAGGTCCCGGTAGTAAACAACCAAACATCAACATTACATTCAACTTGAACATTACGCTCACATATCTGCGTATGGCACGATAATATACAAAAATACAATCGCATACTTGCACACCAGCATTTACGAGTACCTACACATAGTAAAATGCGCAAGAACAACAACGACAAAGCGTAAGCTCTGCATTAATGAGCGCAGCTAACCGGTTTTTGAGTGGGGGTAAAGGCGCCGTTGTTTTTTCAAATATCAAAACCGGCCGCGGTAAATATTGTTATCAGTACGAAGATTTAAAAGTAACTTCGGCGCTAGGAAATTTTTATTCTTCGAATTTTAACTTGTTCGCGAACGTTGAAAAACAAAAAAGTGAAAAACTACGAGTAGATATGTCGTTGTTGACCAAGACTGCTTTGAAAGCGGCTTCGTATCCGAAATTTCGGCCGGCTCCGCCTCCCGAGTTGATCAAAAAAATTGTCGGATATTTGAACGAAAGGGTAAGTGAAAATTTTAGTAAATTTATACTTTTTTCACTATTTTCGAGGGTAATTTTTGGCTAGATGATTTTCAAATCGTGTTGATGGCTAAAGAACCGATGTTTTTTCAATTCTGCGTTAGTATTGGCTTTCAAAATTACGCTTTCGAATTTTACCAACATTTTTTACGCCATTCGCTATGGAGTACCTATGTATAGATTATTGTCACATTTCCGGCTTGTTTCGAACGTGTTTAGGTACTTATCGTATCTAGTACGTCAAGAAGTTGATAGTAAGGTTTTAAATGAACAATTTCATTCGGTAGGTACCTACTACCTATATGCTATACCTACACTTAACTGCGAAAAGTGGAATGAAGCATTGACAGCAGCCTTTTCGAATTTCGGTTTCGCGTCTTTTTTCATCTTCCCCTCCCATCCTCCGGTATACATACCTATCTTCTTATACAACGGAAATTATTTTGAAAATAGTTGCGGAAAAATTTCAATTTGAAGGCAAACGGCTTGGTAGGTACCTATTTGCATACTATCCTTTCTTCATACTTATTAGTTCTTTTTTTCAATACTTAATGCTGAAAAAAACAATCCGAATAAAAGAATCGGTACCTAGCTGAAAAGAAAGATGCGCAAAATTTACGAATTAGGTAGATCGGTTTGGGTATACTTGGGTACGTGCCGCACGTACCTAGGTATAAGTACCTATACGTGTCAAAAAGTAAATATATTTTATAGATACCTATCTTTGCGAAGGTGAGGTAATGTTCGTTTTGTTTATTTTTGACCACGTTTTTTATCTTCCTCATTCGGATTCGGGGTAGCCACAAATGTAACTTTTTTCAATGGCAAATAAGTACGAGTATATCGTATACTTCTACATTGCGCTGTTCGTAATTTTGACAGCTTTTCCTCGTCAGAAAACTTGGTTGATATTACCTAATAATTTTTGATTGCGAATCCGTGAAAATGAAGGATTTTCGTAACACAAATTTACCAAAGTTGACCCGAGATGACTTTTATAATTGCTTGCATTAGTTTTTCATCTGCATAAGATGGGTATATAGGCCTATTTCCGTATTTTATCTAGGTCGCGTCGTTCGGTTTTAACTAATTTTCAGACAAACGTATCTATACGACTACTTACTATTGTCAAGTATGCGCGTTCGTTAATTGGTTTTAATTAATTATTACGTTATACGAATACGATACACTGGTCTACGAGCTGGTGTACCTACATACGCAGGTTTTATTAGTACCTATTTGACGAATTTAGAGAAATTCGAATTGAGAAAATTTTGGAAACTCGTTGATCCGGGTGCGGCAAAATGAAGTGGCACGTTTGGCAACACTGTCGCGGCCTTGAAAGCCAAATTTTGAAAATAGATGCAAGGTTAGCGTAGGTATATGATCCCATTTTGCGGTGTCACGTCGAAATTATCGAATTTTCATTCCTGTCTGCTCGTGTTAAGGCGAAATCATTTTATTGAAAAGTTCAAAAATTTCAAAATTTCTCTAGTTAGGAAAGCCGAGCCCCCTCTAGATCTGCCTACGGTTATATTTGCATAATTTTGATGCGCGTGCGGAGAGGACGAGAAATTGAAAACTTTCGACTTAAAATTAATTCTTTTACCAACAATTTTCTAAATTCGCCATCGAAATTTTCTCACTCGAACCCAATATTTCTCACTGTACGACTGGAATTTTGTCTTCGGGAGGATCTGTGCCCTCGTTCGATTCAGCATTGTTTAGTAGGTACCTATACTTACTTACCGGTTGGATTGTAACGAGAAATTGAATGTTGTTTACTTTGGATACGAGGCGGCGTCTTCGCGAGTCGACCATGTGCGAAGGTTTGTTGTACGAGTACTCGATGAATTGAATACAGATAGTTGCGTGCTAGACGAGTGACATAACAGCGCCGCTTGACGGGTACCTATTTGATATTTGTATTTGTTTAAACTTGGTAAACGATATAAAAATCTACGATCAACACGGCAAGCTCAAATACTCTGCACAGGCCACAGGGAGGTTTGCGTAGCATTCGATGTCGATTCTAAGGTGGGTATCCAATAGAAGGACCTACCAACGCAATCGAATCGAATTATAGCAACGAACCCTATAGCAATATTCATTATTATTAATCGCAAGTTCATCACTCGTGGCAAGAAGGTACGCGAGTTGAGTATGTTTACAAGTTGACCTACATCAATGCTAAATCGAAATTGTAATTTCTTATCAAATAAGAAAAGATAGGTAGACAAAAAAATACTGATAGCTGCTGAACACGAGTGCGTATTTTTAACACACCGTAAAATTATTGGAATGGCGTAGCGGTGTACATTATAGGAGGTTCCTGCCTCTTCGGCACACCTACCTACTCGTAAATCGAATTCATTCGGATTTATTTTTATCCGAACGTAAAGTTTACCAATTAGGTAATTGTTTTTTACATACTCGAGCTGTAATTAGGTACTCGCACGTACGATTTAATCACGTTAAATCGCACGTATGTACTTCGTAAATCTCTAGGTGCGCAGAGCTACCTACCTACGTAAAAGTTGTAAAAAAAAAAAAAGGAAAAGGAAAAGGAAAGGAAAAACAGCGAATCGTAATCATCCCAAACTGGTTCACCTTGCCGGTGCGGATGCGGGATGCGCATAATGTGCTGACGATTGACGGTACCTATGAAACTTGGCCTGTGTCAGTTATCAGTTGAGTACGCTACGCACCAAGATCGACTGAAGAGTCACGGATCATAAATCATGGCCATCGTTGGTCATTGAATGGGAATGGGTGGCACAAATCATACTATAATGTCGACTTTCTGGAATTGGTCGTAGTGGAGTAGGCCTAGTTGTAATTGTAGGTAATATATTGTATTATGTAGGTATGCTATGTCAAATCTGGTCTACACATGCGATTAAGTACCTACTCGTACAGTTCTGTAAGACGATCAAAGTCGTAATACCTCTCCACCGGGTCGCACCATTTCACTAAATCACTAAAACGAGAAATGAAAAACCTTGATGTAAAATATTGTAAACAAGCTCGCTAAATGACCTAGTTGCTTGGTACTTGGTAGTTGCATGCTGTATGGCGCATGGCACGTACGCCAGCGCCAATGCCTGTGAAATTTGAAATTGATCGTCGCTTGGCAAATCGGCATCTGCAATGACGTCTTTCTCTTTGTTTCGACTCGTCGACATCACGTACGCAGATTCGCTGCATATTGACACAACCTCCTATCTGGTAACCAGAGTCAAGCAGCTAGCAATTCCAAGTGGGCAAAACACTAAACAAATACTCGTATCTTCAATTACGAGCACTTACGCGGGTGATCTGGGTATGATCCATTTCGTTGATCCCAACTTCCCCGACATTTTTCTACTAGCCTACTTCAACGAGCCATACCATACTACAAACTTTCAGAAAATCTCTCTGTAAAAGTTGCTCGAGAAAGGAGCACATTAAGGGTTCAACGTGATTTCTCGACTTGAAATTTGATTTTCGTTTGCCTACTGCGCAGAAATTCGAAAACATCTTGGCGCCAAATCGTGTTGCGAAGTTGAAACGAACGAATTTCGCCATCAGCCCGCAAGTATACTACGAATTTACGCACTTTTTACGCACTCGGACGAGTATGGAAGTTAATAACCCGCGATTTGGTGCGGCGAGGTGAAAATGTTATTGAGAAATCGTCGTATTATTTATTCCTGCAAAGAGTGTGGGACCAAACCGGTAGGAGAGGAGGAATTTTGAATGTGAAAAAAGTCACGTGCGCAATATGTTATTCAATATACGTACGCAATTTGTAAACACTTCCTTTTGAAAGCAAGGCAACCGGTTTCTTTTTAGAATATGCGTACATACAAAAATAGCGAAGCAAGGTGACGTTTACACGTTGTCTAATATAATAATTACGAGTTCGTAGGTAGGTAACTAGGTATTAGGTATTTATTTATAACCGTGTAACATGCGTGCTGTGTATGGGTGTAAGTTGTATACCTAGATGACCTACGGTGGTACTTGTGTGATATTCTGATAATACTTACTTGCTGATAGTGATAGTTTCACCGAATACCTGTGGGTATACAGGGTGGCCCATACATATGGAAGATCGATTGTTTTGAAAACAATAAAAAAAACTTTTACTGCAAAAATTTCGAAAATTAATCGTCCGTAGCAGAAAGAAAATTTTACGCTCTACAATTTTGATTATTCGCATTTTTTTCGTACAACATTTAGTTTGGCCAGAAAATCCATATTTATGAGAAATTTAGCCCATACCTATACCAAGTCTATGGTTTTGAAAATGAAAAAAAAATTCTCATAAACGTGGATATTCTGGCCAAACTAAAGTATCTAAGAAAAAAATACCGAAAATCAAAATTATACAGCTTGAAATTTGCTTTCTAGTGAAAGCGATTTGTTTTTTCCTAAGTGGCTTAAACCATCGACCCTTTATGTGAACCACCCGTTATATGTAATATGAACCAAAGAGTAGGTAGCTGGGTACACATGCACCTATGTAGATTATTAGACAGACCTACAGATGGTAGTTAGATAGGCACTGACTCAACAAGAAACACTAACGTAAAAGACAGAATGTTAGGATTTAGAAATTTGAAGCAATGAGTCAGCGCGTGCGGAGAACAAAAAGTAATGATAACGATGAAGCGAATAAGAAGTCGCGTGTGCACCTGATTACCATATTGACCGATTATGCGAAACACTATAGGTAACTTAACTTAATAAAGGCTAACGTCCTCTCGGTAACCTTCCCGTAAATCGAACAATTTTTAGCTTTATTTTTGATTCGTAATCACCCAATGAGAAAGCAATGTCATTTAGATACATCGAGTACATTTTGTATATAATATAATTATAAGTATACATACACGTAACACGTAATGTATGCATGCATGCTTGATGAATGTACCGCGTGCTGTCCACTTCCTCCTGTCTGTCTTATTGGCGTATTATGCAGATCTATGATTTACATACATGCATGTGAACAGAGCGTAGGTACATCTATGTACCTACACGATATCATACGGATACATTAAATAGGTTTTCATCTTTCGGTACATATGCATCTATACATACAATAATACTCGTATCATATGATTTTCGATGAGCTCATTCTGAAAACGCGTGATAAGCATCGTGTCATCTGGCGTGCAGATTGACGAACTTATTATCCCTCCGTGTAAATTTCTCCCAAAGAAAAAAAGCGAAACTCATACGATATGCGGTTGTAAATTTTAATCATCAAAATCGTTGTAACCTTGACCTTCGTGAGAAATGAAACGCAAAAGATAATTCGCGCGCCATACCTGCAAGTAGGTAGGTAGGTACAGCACCAACGTATACATCGAGTACTTCGTCGTACCTCTACCTTGCAGACTTACCATCCCACCGGTATGGCTAACTGGAAGTGAACGTAAACAAAAAGCCAGCTGGAGATAAATAATAATACCTAATAACCGAAATTTTATTCGCTTATCGCCGCTATGAGAATGTTTGGTTACCGTAGGTTGCGTTGCTGAATTACAAATACCATTCCACGATGAATAAAAAGTAAAAACATGTTCAATGGGCAAGAGGGTAAGACGTCTGAAGGTCGTTTTATAAAGTCGTACTCGACATAACTTAAAAAGTATAGCATGATTGTGCTTACGCGATCCTATTCATTAGAGGTGGTGGGTATGAGTAACTTCAAACTTGGTAGGTATAGGTACAGGTACTTAAGATACCTACTTTAGATACTGGCAGTTGTTTTGTTTTTTTCGTTTTCTTTCTCTTTTCCTTTCATATTCTCATATTGTCGGTTTAGAGGATTACTATTATTGGTATGTTTCCAGCTTACCTATCCTCATTTTATGCGCAATAATACTTGCCATGTCGGAGCCAGTTTTAACGTTGACGTTATAAACTAGTTTTTTTGTTTCAATTCGATTTTTGCATTTTAAGTAGTTGTTTTACAATTTGATAGGTACCTACGTATAACATTATCGCTGATGGATGATTTTATAACGTCGAAGTAAAAAAAGCACTTAGCCTAAGCTGGTAAATATACCTAGGTACTCCTATGTTTCTTATTCGGCTAGTTCTATACTTTTTATGGGAGGGAGGGAGGGAGGGGGGGTTATCTGCAAATTTTTCTATTCGTGAGAGAACGTATTGAAGTAATTAATATTGAACTTGAAACTAATTGTTTTTACTAGACAATATTTTAATTCTATCGTGCTAAGGGAACGGGTAGAAGAAGCGGTAGCCTCCTTGACGTCAAAAATAATTCGTTAATTTTTTTACTTTTCTAACACGATGTCGTAATATTCCATCAAAGTCTTGCCCTTTTCGATTTTTTTACTCAAACTTCGTTACCAGTTACCTACCTAATTTGATTTCTTGGCATATCGCCAGTCCTTACCTATCTATACGTTTCAACCCCCCTCTCCCTCTCCCCAACACAAAAATCTTATTACCGAACACCATTCTAACCAAGTGTTGTTTTTTATTTTTTCAGTTGTCAACCCCTTTCGATACAGCGGTAGATGTGGGTTGTGGTAATGGAAAAAGTACAGAAGCGTTGTCTCCTTATTTCAAGAACGTGATTGGATTTGAATCTAGCGATTTGAAGGATATTTATGCGCAGAAAGCCGGAGGATTGTACAATATAATTTACAGGTACCTACATATCTGCATGATTTATTCATTTTTTTCGAGCATTGTAGGTTTTTTCGTGTAATTTAACCGCTCCCAGGTTCGTAAGTAGAAGGAGTTGGAGAAGGTGTTCGAGTGTATTTGGGAGAGCCAAACTTTTTCGAACAATTAGTTTTGAAAGTTTTTCGTCATTTCTGAAATTTTTATGAATTTTTTTACAAAAATGTTACGACTTGGAAAATACACCGATTTGACAAAACATCCTAAATTCAGCGAATTTTTGAAAATTTACCTACTTCATACCCACTTTAGTAGCTGATTCGATTTGGTAATTTGCTAAAATCGCCTAAATTCGACCCCGTATACCTATGTTTAAATTTCGCAAACGTTTAGATTTACTTGGTGAATTTTAGAAATGCCGATACCTACCTTCTAATACCTACGAAAGGAGAAACTTGTCAAAGTAATGATTGAAAAATATGCTAAAAAAAGACCACAAAAAATACCAACTTTTAAACAATTTTTCTTTAGTTTAAGTATTTTTTCATATTTTCTTATTTTTTGAAAGTATTCATCTCAGATTAGTTGAAAAAAATCATTTTCCTTTCCCAAAGACCACGGATAAGGTAATGAGTAATTTATTTATACTTTATACCTACTTGTTTTCTTTTTATGGTACGTGTGGTCGACAAGTTTCTCGAATTTTTTAGTCCAGTTAGATCCATAAATACCTGTGCACGTAATTAAGTACCTACCTATATAACTGAATACTTTATGGCATCCAGCCTAATGCTATGATAATTTCGTAGACAGGGTACGGCCGAAGGTATTGGTTGCTTAGACGACTCGGTACAGTTGGTAACGGCGGCGCAGTGCGCTCATTGGTTCAATTTGAAAAAATTCTATTCAGAAGTGGAACGCGTACTAGCTCCCGGAGGAGTATTGGCTATTTACGGATATTCTTTACCCAGCTGCGAGAAACCTTACGATCAAATTAATGGAATCATCGACGAGGTAACATTTTATACCTTTAAGTATGTACCTATATTTTGTAGATCGTATCGTATGTACGTACATAGATCGTCTATTTTCATACACAACGCAATGACTCAGTACCTACTTACTTACATGCGATAGGTACCTGCATAATTATTTTTGTATTCGTGCCGCATATTGATTAATGATGTATCATTTTTATTCGCAGCTCATGAACAAAAAACTCGCTGAATTTATGCCTCACCAAAGCAAGCACTTATACGTACATAAATACAAGACGAAAGATTTTGAAAATTTCACTTTTAACAAAGAATCTCTCAAAAGGTACGTGTAACTCATCTAACTTGCCACAGACTTTGTAATTATTTCGTCGTTACATAGATTTTTCGTTTATTAGAGTTTATACATTAATAGCTTAAATAATTGTGATTTTTTTCTTCTTTTCTTCAGAGATGAAGATTCGAATTTGAAAGTAAAAGGATCGATTTCAGATTTAGTGAATTACATTAGAAGTACAGGCACATTCCAAAATTATGAAAATACATACGGCCAGTCGAAGAGTAATGCAATTTTGCATCAACTAGAAGACGAGTGAGTAGTATTTCTTACCTATGCACCTAATACCTACCAAATTAGCAAATCAAGGTGGAAAATTACGTATATGAATATGATACTTCATGACTCGTAAATAGCTAGTAGATGTAGATAGGTACCTAGTAGATACACCTACTTTCTGTATAAGCGTGCGACCTCCGTTTAGAAATACTTTTCTTTCTAGTAGATATAAATTTTCATTAAAACAAAATTTACGTGTATTGGATGTTCCTTCTCGAAAACGGTTCAAGTTCAGTTCGCGGAATTCATTAGCATTAAAAAAAAAATTGCTCACGATGTTTTACGAAACAATGCGTAATCAGTAATCAGTAATCAGAGTGACTTGATTTGAAAGTTGACTGTTTGGAGTCCCGTTTTGCTTGTCTTTCTTATCAAGTTAGATATATGTACAAACGTACGTAATTGTAAATAATAGGACACAATGTTCATTCAACTTCAATTCATTATTACGAGTTGTGACTTTCAAGCGGCGACCGAGAGCTTGATTCTGGTTTTTTAAAAAGCACATCAATTTTCATTACGCAAATGTGCAAACAATTCGATTGAAATTATAATTTTTTTTGTTCGCAGTCTAATGCAAGCTGCCGGAAGTGATAAAATGGAAAAATCAGATTTAAACATAATTTTCAATTTTGTCATGGTAATGGGAAGAAAACCATTTTGATCTCAACAACGAAAACTTCGCAAATTATACTTAAGTGATATGTTAATTAATTTTAAGTATATGTTAATTTTTTGTTATCTATTTTCTAAGATTTTGATGTTTTTTGTAAGTATTCAAGTTGATTTATACGTGTGTATAATTGTAAATGGTGACATAATAAGAAAACGGAGTATTTTGAAAAAATTTTATCAAACAATGAAAAATTAAGTACGTTGCAAGTACTTACTTAATCATGTAATTATTATTTAAATACAGATAAGATTTTACAGAAATTTTCAAATTTAAGAAACTTATGATACGTAAGTAGTTAAGTATTATAAGAAGCGTGAATATGTATAAACAAAACAGAAAACAATAAAAAACGAAAAAATTTTTCATCAATTATATCACAAAATATAAGTACTTCGTTAGTAAATGAATAAGTTGTCTTCTACTTCATTTTTGTTTCTTGAAAAGAAAAATTTTAAACCACTTCCCTCAAAAAAATTATTGAAAGAAAGAAATAGGGAGAAAATGGTTTAAAAAACCGCTAAATAGCTAAACAAACTACAAAAGTGCAAAAAATATAGATAGATAAGTAAGTAAAAAAATAAGAGCAACACCATTTTTGAAATGAAGAGGCGTCGTACCTCTCCAATTTATTGTAACGAGCTTCCCGATAAAATTAGTCCAAGGTCCAAATTATTTTACTCCCAAATATAACGGCTGAAACTTCAAATGATCTTTTAAATCTCGGCCACTGGCCTTACCAAGTCATTGGTTAGGTCTCGGATATATCCCATTTTTTATGAACATTTTTTTTTACTTACGTACACGCAAATGTTTTGTAAATAATTAAGTAGATATTTGCGGATACCTAAATAAACTTTGATTTTCGGCAACAGAAACAAAACTATTTTAAAAAGTAAGCATATGGAATCAGATCAGAATGATTTGATAACTAGCAATTTGCATTTCAATCCTTAACGATAAATACGAACGAATACAAATTAGATTAACAACAAAACAATAAGGTAACATGAGATTCTCCATTCCGGATTGGTAAATGATATATAATACTGAAAAAAAGACGAATTTACACTTCGGAAGTACTCCTTTTTAATTCATCCAAGCAAGCGTTAGCTTCTTTAACACCCTGCTCGTAGTTATGACGCATTGCGTTTTTGTATCCCTCGGTACATAAAGCCGACGCGTCTTTAAAAAATCCTTGTTGAATATAAATATTTCCCAGGGTAATATGCGAGTTTGATAGCCTCTCCATTCCTGGCAAATGCTTACCTAATTCGGTAGCTTTTTTTAAGTATTCCACCGCTAACTCGAGATTACCTTTTTGGTAACACACAACACCCATTTGTTGCAGCAACGTTACAGCGTATTCGCTGAGTTCTCCGTGGATAAGTACGCAAGCATCGTAGGCTTTCTTAAAATATTTATACGCTTTTTCAAAATTTCCACGATTTACGGAAAAGTGAGCTCTGGACGTTAACGACATTATCCACAAAGCGATTACCTCGTCGTCTCTATGCTGTAAAGCGATAGTGATCTTCTTCTTCAATCCTTTCGAACAATATTTATAGTATTCTTGAGCTTTTCTAGAATTACATTTAAATGTTAGAATTTTTTGCCAATAATTTGACTCGTAGTAGATGAAATATTACATACAAATCGTTTTTCATACAACCGTATAATTCGGCAAGTTTCAGATTAACGTAGGCCATCTTTAAATTATCCAACTGCATATTTTTTGCGACAAAATAATTTCTGACTTCTACAAATAATTTTTCCGCTTCGTCGTATTTTTTCAATAAAGATGAAACCAAAGCTAGCTGCTCTTTGATAATATATTCGTGTTCTTCATCTCGAGTATCGATGGCAGTTTTCAATGCTTTATTGAATTCGACGCACGCTTCGTTGATATCTCCATCCTGAAATGCAATGTCAAATAAACGATTAAATCGATAGAATGAAAAACACATTCTACTTTAATTGAGAAAACAGCAAGTACTTCTAAATGTTGTTTCGCTTTTTGTATCATTTTTTTTACTTCTTTGTTCTCGTCCAGGCCAATCATTTCGTATAATTTAGTCAGCGAAAAGGCAGCGGTGAAACCATATAAGATGCATAAATTATGTGGATTACGTGAACCATGTTTCATCGAACGAACACCCGCGGAAAATTTGCGAATATTACGTACATTTGAAAAATTGAGTTTGGTAAAATTCCTTATAAAATGAGAAAATACCGAATTCATATTTTTTAGTGACTAATAAAATGGCACAAAGTACACATAAAAGTGTCGAGGAACTTGGGGAAATGGGGCAGAACTTTGAAAACAAAAATTTAAATGTAACTCGAGAAAGATGAAGCAAAATTTGAAATTGATAAAAAATTGTTATCTATTGTTTTGGTGCATGCACACGCAAATGTTTACATTTGCGAATACTTCTTGTAATTGGTTGACAAGTTTGTGACGTCAATGAAGGTGCTGCGTTATTGTTGGCAAGTTGAAATTTCCATAAAGTCTAAAAAAATCAATAAGCGCGTCGTCATAAATGAAGTGATGACGTCATATTTTTCAACCAATCAGAAGTCGTCATCACGATATTTGTAACCTTTGGCCGTCGAAGAATGTTGCACGAACGCGATGTATGTACGCCTATGTACGCCATTGCCAACTCTCGTTACTCGCGGTTCTAAATTCTAATTTTCTAGTAATATAGGTATGTGTTGTAAGCCTATTTACCTGCTATTTACATCGATAAACATTGATATTTTCTTTCAATTTTGAAAAACAATAATATTTATCTATTAAAGTATGCGCGTTATTTTCACTTTAATTTTAATTTCGCAGAATCGAATATTTTGAACGTTGTAATACCGATTTCAAAATGGTGATATCATGTTCTGCCTACGGATGCTCTAATAAATGGAGTCGTCAAGGACCCATTCATTTTCACAAGTAATTTCATTTCAATGTTCGATGTAAAATCATTATTTTTTCCTCCAAAACTGATTTGTGAAACGTTTCGTGTATTCCGTCACTCATACCCGTTCAATTAGCAATTAGATTAGAAACGAAGTTTGAACGCCCCGCTTTCTTTATCTGTATTAATCATAATCTTTGTTTTATAGATTCCCTTTTCGAAGTCGTGTTCTATGTGAAAAATGGATATCGGCGTTGAAACGTAAAGATTTTATTCCAACCAGAGCAAGTCTCGTGTGCAGTGCTCATTTCACAGAAGATGATTATGTGAAGAAACCAGAATTGACGAAAAAACGACTGCGAAATGACGCTGTACCGTCCGTATTCAATTTTCCAGTCAGTGATTTGTCTAGTGCTTTTCAAATAGATCAGTATCCACCTACATCAACGTACAATGTAAATGGCAAGAAGCGGCGCAGCAAGAAGATCTACAATCCTGTCGATGATGTAGATTTTGATTCGTTAACTGCCATAACCGATAATTCACTTCTAAGCGAAATAACTTCGGTAACTAGACAAGCCGATTTTACGGCAGAAGAAATAACCTTGACGGGTAAAGGTAAATCCTTAGAAGCGAAGGACATTGATTCTGTGAGTAATACATTTTGAAATACGTACTGTAGCTGATTCCGTGATAAATTTACAGCGGAGCTTTTTATTTTGTTCTGTGTAGTTTATTCGCGAATTGGTGGTATATGAAGAAATAGACCTTAAAAACAATAGCAAGCCTGAAGGCTACGTTAACGACGGAGAACATAACATTGATGATCTTGAAGATGATTTAGCACGTATGGCTGAAGCTGATGAAGACGATAAGTGTTGCATCATCGGCAACATATGGGGTGAAAGACTCAAACAACTTCCTGCCGACATGAGACCCATTGTCAAGAAAATAATTAATCGAGTATTCGAAGAAGCTCGTAAAGGTACATTAACATTATCCACGCAATTTGATACCAGTTTATTTGAGACTCGTTAAAAAATACTGCTCCACCTTTTCTAGTTTTTTTTTTTCTTTCTTCGGCAAATTATGGATGTGAATGAATGTATTCTGTGTCTACATTTTCCAGGTTGAAAGTCATTTTCTAACTAGGAAAATATTTTATAATGAAAAGTTACAAATTAATTTGAATTTTCTATTCTCTATAATTGTTTGATTGCTCGTTCGACATCATTTTCGATTAAGATACTTAATTTTTGATTAGGTACTTGAACTTTGTAATGATTGTTTTATACCAAAACAGAAGACCCAGCTGGTAACTGATTATTTATCAGATCGTTGTTTTTTATTTCAATGACACATCAGTCGTTTAACGATTACAAAAAATACAGAAAAAATGTGATTTTGGTAGTTTTATAAAGTACAAAGATCATGTCAAAGCCTAATCCAGATTGCCGGAATTTTCAAAAATCCATTCTAAATTTGGTAGGTTAATATTATGCTTTTAAAAAGTAAATTAATACATTTAAATTTTATAATTTTTTTTCTTTTAATTACAATGTAATAGTTGTTTTCAATTACATTTAATTTACGTAGTAAGAGTATAAGTTTTATATTTTCTATGTAGCTTTCCAAAAAAAATGTCTTGTTTTATTGAACTTTTGTTTGTAGTTCTTTTACTTTGGCGAAACAATCTTCCGATTCTTTAATGTTTTCTTGGTAATCGTGTTGCGCAGCATTCTGTTGGGCGAACTGACAATATTTACGTGCTTCAGCCAATAAATTGGTTTCCATATAACAATAAGCTAAGTTCAAATAAATGAACGAAAAATTGTTCATTTCTGGTAACGACTTGCCTAATTTCTCGGCTTCGTGAAAATAATTCAGAGCACTATTCATATCTCCCTTGTGTTTACTAATCGTGCCTAAATTGTTGAGCATCAATACATTATCTTCGTGTTTTTCTCCGTAAATTTGCCTGTTAACGTCGTACACTTTTTTAAACAGCTCTGATGCTTTGTTCAGTTGCCCTATGTTATAGTTGAAATACGCGTATTCGTGTAATAAAGTCTTGTATAATACTAAAACATCTTCGCGATCTTCATTTTGCTCATTCAGTTTTGGTTCTAATTTTTGAAAACAGAAATCATAACCGGTGTGAGCTCCGCTGCAAATTTAAAAAACAAAATTATGTACAGATGTGATTACTGGTTGAAAAGGTTTTGAAATTTATAAACATTACATACTAATAATCCTTCGAATGTTCGAAAATTTTCGCCAACTTTAAACTAATGTGAATTACGATGAGATCGTCTTCTTTTATCCCTTTTTTAAATAAGCGGTTCAATACTTCGACAAATAATTTTCGAGCTTTGTCAAACTGATTAGTTTCAAATGCAATGTTCGCTAATCGATCGTATATGAAAGTCACAGCATTTTCGTTTTGCAATTCTTGAGCTATACGCAGTGCCAGATGAAATATCCGTTCGGATTTGTCAAATTCTTCACGCTATTAGAGCAAAACAATGTTGTAAAAATTAATCCACTCGAGAATAAGTTCTGAGAAAGCGTGTTCTATATTTACCCTATATGAAAGTTCACCTCTTTTAAGAACTTGCATCAATTCGGACTCTTCTTCTTCAGAAAGTCCCAAAAATTTCAGCAATCCTGCTACCGTCATCGCAAACAATACTCTGTTACTATTACGGTTGGAAGTTTCACTATGAAATTTAAATTTACTTTTAAAATCTGCGGTAACGTACTGATTTGTGTTTTCTAAAATTGTGTTAAAATTACAACTCGCACGCGCGTAATTTTTTTTCATGAACAGGAAACAATGAAATTTCGAGTTGCAAATACTTCGAGAGGGTTGCTTCAAATAATTTTGAAGAAATCGCAACATTTTGAAAATTGAAAATTTTTATCAACGTTACAAAACACGATCAAGTAATATTGATAAGAAATATCTAGAAAGAAACTGACGGAATTTTCATTTCAGCAATGTCAGACTACGTATTGAATACTTTTTTCACTTTGGATTCATTCCATTTCATATGTTTCATTATTTCTTTTCAAAATTTTACGAATTTCTCGTTGCTTTCATCTAAGTATACATCCCTTTTCTAATTTTTTCCAAAATTGCGGCCATAATTATCAGTAGAGACCCCAGGCACAGAAAGCGACGTTCGTTGGACCTGGTTTAGCCTGGTTTGAGCTTCGAGGACTGACACAAATTCGATTTTAGTTGAATTTAAATACTACTAGGAGCGCTAGCAGAAAAAAACGAACGTTTTCAATTTTAATTTTTTTTTTTACAGAAATGAATGAGAAATGATAGAAAATTAGAAAAATTAAATGGAAATTAATAATTAAATAATCGACGTATAAGTAATTATAAAAATGATTTGAAAACATTTAGGTTAAAAACTCAATAAATTTAAACACTCTCAGTCATCCAAAACAACTTTTCAATTTTATTTCTTACGTCGAGGTAGTTAGATTTTGAGACTTATTTTTATTTTGTCCAAAAAATTACAAATCGTTTGAAAAATCAAGATCCGTAATATTTTCAACCTTGATCCTTTTTTTGACCCAGAAAACTGAATGATTATAGTTACACATGTACATCCCACGTACCTATTATGAGTTATAGGTAAGTACTATTTTCTTACAGTTACAAATGTATGTGCTTTATACTTATCACGAATAAAAATTACGCTGTATAATTTATTTATTGGATTATTTGTTGTAATTTTTCACGCATAATCTGAAAAATATATTCAGTATATTATTCTGTCGTAAAAAATTTCATTTTCATTTTCATTGTAAATAGGTACTCTTGAATCGAAATATCCTGGTACGTAATACGTATATGTTTATAGAAACCATACTTTATCCATATGTTTCCACTTGAAACTGATAATTTACGACCAAATATTTTTAAATTCTACTTTTATAAGTCGTGTTCTCCGGAAAGATCTTTCAGTTCTAGGTTTAAATGGGAACCGATCTCAGTGTATTCGATTTAAAGAAGAACAGCGAACAACTTTTTAAAATAAACTCAATTATATTATCCTGCGTATAGAGTTCGGTAGAAGTGATTTTTAATATTCGTTATAAAAATTGCGAGTTATTTAATTAATTTTACTAAATGATGAAACGCTGGACAACTCACGGGTTTTCTTGGGTCAACACTTCAACAGGTAAATTATGGTACCTAGACCTATCTATCCTAGGTAGATCATTTTTTTTTTTCAAATAGTTTTACCCTAAACTTTCAACTTCAACTTGTGTGTTAGGTATAGGTAACAAACCAACTTTGATTTTAGTATTTAAAGATACCTATTACATACCTATGTTTTTTTTCAATTTTAAGTATCCATATTGATTGAATAACTTGATCGATTGGAGCGAAAACTTGAAAGAATATGTGTGCTATATCGCAAAACGCAAACTGAGGCTGTATATTTGAGTGAAAACTGAAATGAAAGTTGAAAAAAATAAAAAACTTGAGAAACAGCGTAACAAATCAGTGAAAGTAATGACTTTTGTTTGATTTTGGAAGCGTTAAATTAGATTTTTGTTTATGTATTCTGATCTATCTATTTTCGAAAAAGCTAAAATAATTGACTGAACATTAGTGTTTTGATGAATACCTAATGAAATACATAATTTCGAGATTTGCTTTCGGGAGAAACCCCGGGTTCGTTTACTTTTCCAAGAATTGAGTATACGTTCAGAAATTTGTCCTATTTAATTTTTAACACGCGAGTATTTCATAGTACGCGTAGAAAGGGTTAACGCACCCTCATCAATGAAACGCAGGGGTTTTTGTCGTGGCTACACTGGCTATGCATTACTCGACCGTGGGGTTTGTTCAATAATCAATACGATGTAGTAACACGACAAAGAAAGGTAAAAAAAAAACCGCTTAATTTTCATTTATTCGCGCTTATTATTCGCTTTTCAAGTATTTTTATTTCAACTTTTATTTCTTATTCAGTTTCATTTTTACACGTAAATCCATAGTCTTTTTCCTCGTCAAATTACCCGTTTTATAAAGCGAATTTTTGAGTGCTTTCTCTCAGTTGGTGCGGAAAAGTTATTATTCGAGTAATTTATGATTTCTTTTCGTCGATGGTAATTCGTTTTTTCACTTGTTTAAAAGCATCGTAAATTTTGCCTTTCGAGCTTCGGCGTCGTATAAAATTCAGGTAAGTGCTGACGAAAAAAGTATACATTTGGTCACGTGTAATATCTTTAGTTTCATCTATTTTAGAGTGTGTATAGCTAATATTATATGTAACTTATTTGCAACTCGTGTATGCTGCGCCACCTTTTACGATAGGTTTGATTTGAGATTTTTTAAATTTGATCGAATTCATAAATCAGTACCGTAGCATCTTAGTAGACGGTAAAATTCGACATTCTTATTCTTGATTGTTGTACTAACCCAATTATTTGAATCTTACTTATCATCGGGTGTTTGTTATTTTCATACGATTTGATTCAATACTTGGTATCTTATCAATGAATTTGTGAAAAGAGGAACGTTTTGAAAGTATAGTGCGCTTGTCCAAAGTTACCATGTAATACCTACCTATTCTACTATAAAACTTATGATTTCCATACCGAAGATTTTTTGTCAAATTGAATTACATTAGTTACATAAATACACGCTGAAGTTAAAATCATGCAAATTTCTCGAAAATATACATATATCTACCGATTTCGCGAACTTGATTCGCATTCAAATAATTATGCACTCTTTCAGATGAGGGCTAAAACAAGAAATTGGCCACTAGATAGCAAAAATGGCTGGACCACTTCTTTCAAAAAATCACTTACCTATATCTATTACATCGAATATCTGTATTAATTCTATCACACGACGAGCACATGTTTGTCGGAACACATTTTCATGACTTTTTTCACAACTTTCTCGACTGCTTTCGTGACTTTTCTTTACCCTCGTAATTATCTATTTCACTTCCATTTATTCTTTTTAGTGTATCTATCTAGGTGTCATGTATTAGTTAGCTAGTGGTGAAGTTTTGAAATACTGAGATTTTAAATAAACTAAATAAAACCGTCCATTTTTCAACTCTTAGTTGTTGAAAGCATTGGTATTTAAAAATACCTTCGTATATCTAAGTACACGTAGGTATATCTATCCTACTTTCGATGTTTCTTGAACTGAACCCATTCGAACGGGAGAAAAAGAAAACTATACGTTTGACCTCGAAAAGTATACCTATGTATGCAGATACCTTTGTCTTGCCAATCTTCAAAGTCCGCATGGCGTGAAATTGGCCTTGAAGATTGAATTTCAATTTTTCATAACTCGTTACGATCTTCTTAAGGTTAAGCAAAGCAAAGCAAAGCAAAGTAAAGATAGGTCGGTTCAATTAATTTGGTTTGGCTAAGGGATGCCTTTGCAGAAAGACGTAATTTACTGAACATCCGTACAATTTTTCATTCATCGGTACGTAATTAAGTAGATAATTGAGCTAAATTAAAAATTTTTCAATATAAATGTGGTAAAAATTGATAACAAATTTATACCTACCTATCCGATTCGATACTAGCGTTTTAATCCAAGTTTATACTTGCTCAGTTTGTTTTAATACGAAATGTATTTATTAATGACTGTAGCAAATTCGCCGTACCTTTGTTGAAAAAAATCAAACATTTCACCTGGAAACCTAATTTTTTACCTACCCTCCCAAAAATTGACACACCTTTTAAATAACTTAGGGTTATCTACATGTAAAAGCAAAACTGTTTTATTTTCTTACATCGAAGATCGAATGGTATCTATATTATTACATAATCACGAAAATAGAAATAAAAAACTATTTACCAGTCGTAAATTATTCTAACAAAAGACAATACTCGGATGTTTTGTTTAAAGAGTGAGCCATTGAAAATTTAAGCGGACAAAATGATTTTTTATTATCGTATCGATGGTAGCACTGATTCACCGGCGCGTGTGTTTCTTCCCTCGAAAACGCGTCGTGTGTGTATTGTATACACGCATACCGGATTTGTTTGTATTCGATTCATTTCACTTCTTGTTGTACGCGTCGCGTTGTGGTGATGGTGTGTACGGTTAAAGCGTTCGTGTTTTCGTTTGCCGAGTGTTTGTTTTGTTTTACGTATTCGGTATTTTTCAATTTTAAGCCGAAAAAATATCATAATTAACGCGTAGTTGATACCAACCGGCAAGAATTTTAGAATTTGTTCTCGTCCCCGTTCCGCCGGGAAAAATTATTGTTCGAAACAACGATGGTCTTGTTAATCAAACCAGTGTGCTTCATCGCCATTCGGCAGTGTTTGTGAAATTGGTGTCTCGTGTTGAAAGTGCGTTATAATTTGTTACATAGTTGGTAGTTTTTGCTCTCGAGCTTCAAATTAATGAAAAATATCCTGAAAGCATTTGCTCCTGCTACACCTCCAGAAATGAGGAAGTTGAATGGTGAGTGCGATTGTGGCATTTTCATCTTTTCATTTGTCCATATGTATTTCAATTATCGTATCATTCGGTTCCGGGAGCCTAAATATTGCTAGTTCGGTGTAGATAGATTCGTCTTGAGACAGAATTTACGCGGATAGTCGATTCTTTAATTCGTGCCGTTTAAAAACTGATTCGCGATATCATGTGCCATGTGCCAATACTGCCAAAGTGCGGCGCGTCTTCTTTTCGTTAAGTCATCTAACGCATCGTATCCAGTAATTTAACGAGCGAGAGAAATACAAATTGTTTGTAAGAACATTTCCATATTTCATTTCAATTCTGAGAATTGAACATTCCGAGTTTGAATATTGTCATTCTGCAGATAAATGCACGTCATGTATTTTGGAAACACTGGTTAGGGTTTGCATGCTTCGGTTCGTAATATTTTGTCTCGCTTTGTTTGTAGTGTACGCGAGTACTCCACAGCTCCTACAGTTCTGTTCTCTGCAGTCTGCAGTCTGCAGTTTACAGTCTAGTTCGTGGTTATTATACAGATCTGATACCGCGATTGCGATAGCGTTTGGCATCACTCAGTCAGAACTCCGTGTCTGTAGACCGGTACCTTGGGGGCTGAAAACAAGCTGAAGGGTGTATTGTTGTGTTTCAGATTACCCTGCTTTTGCCGCTGTCCCTGGCTGCACTGCTCGTTTAACAAGCTATGAGCTATTCGCTCATTGCAAGCGGGTTTTGCTTTTTGTTTTCAGTTGCAAATAAATTGAAATTTATAGAATTGAGTTTTTAAAATTTGCAAATCGTTCATTTTGAATTGAATTGAATTACTAAATTACCTATTGGTAAGCTAATTAGCTTGATGAAAATTCATTATATTAATTATTGGTTCTAAAT
>FIZU01025805.1:0-13532 GCA_900064475.1 Pseudococcus longispinus
AAGTGAGTTGGTTTGCCATACAAATTCATTTATTTCGAAATATTTTCTAATTGCGATGCAAATGTTATCGAATAGTTGAAAGGAGTTTCACTGAAGCAAGCCGAGACCGAAGCTAATGAATATTTAACCATGATGGATATGCAATTGAAGAAAAATTCCCTGGCTAAAGAATTATCCGGCGGGATGAAGAGGAAATTGTGTCTATCTATTGCTTTGATGGGAAAAGCTCAAGTATGTATGAAAATAACTAAAAATATGTCTTGATTTATTTGATTCATCTTACTAATCTTTCTTTTTGTTGCAGGTTCTTATATTGGATGAGCCTACGTCTGGAATGGATGTACAGTCCAGAAGAAAATTATGGGATTTGTTGTTAGTGAGTACCTGATTCGACAAATTTTTCATTTCGATTGCGAGTAACCAAAATATATGTAATTATGAGGAAGCAGGAAGTTCAAAATTGATACGAAAGTTGAGGAGATTGGTAGATTTTCTCTTTCTGCTAGAAACTGATGAGTTGGCTCGTTTTGAACTCCGGAGTAGACCGATTGAAGGGGCAAGAGGGTTCGATGCCATACAAATGACAAAATTACTTTTTTATTTTGGAATAATTGTGTTGTGTTCCATTCGTAAAATTTTTTTTTGCCAGAAAATTTGAAAAAATTGCAAGTATTCCCCCTTCAAAATTTAGGAATTTCTGCAAAAACCCAGATTATTCTAATGGTGAAGGGATGGGGGGGGGGGGGGGGAGAGGTCCGCTCGTTAGCTTGAAAAACGTTCTCCTAAAGATGTTACAAATTTCTGGAAAAAAGTGCTGAATTTTGATTTGGAAACTTTTTTAAACGCCCTATTCATTTTTTTGCAAAATAAGCGGCTTCCCTCGTTTGATTAAGGAAATCATATCTTTAGAAGGTAGAAGTTAGAATACCGAATACAACTGAGTAATTGAGTACTTACGATTATAATCAGGATATGCGAGGAAAACGTACCATTATTTTCACAACTCATTATATGGAAGAAGCTGACGCCTTAGGAGATCGTATTGCGATCATGAATCTTGGCGTTATCGTCTGCCACGGCACACCCATATTTCTGAAAAAAGCTTACGGTAAAATATTCTATATGTTTCGGTTACGGTTATCGTGACGTTTTGTTTCTGTTTCGGTATCATTGGTACCTATTAATTACGTTTTCAATTCGATTGCACATTCGTTTCCGTTGAATTAATATTGTGTTATTGGGTTCCGTTTCGGTTTCAGTTACCTTATTGCTGCGTTTTTGTTGTAATTACGTTATCGTTACTATAGGTATAATATTTTAAACACGTTTGTGTCTTTCAGTTTCAGTTACGTTATTGTTTGAATGCTCTTGAGTTTCTAGTTTCGTTACGTTTCCGCTATTTTTGTGTTATTTGTTGCGTTATTGTTACGTTCCTGCAGTAGGGAAGTTATTTTGTTAAGTTTCTAGTGTGGAATTACTATGATTCTGTGGTGTTAACGTTATTTCGGGTTACGTTACGTTATTGCTGTGTTTCTGAGATAATAGTACTTAGTACAAGTTTCTGTCAGGGATGGAAAACTGAAACCCATACAACTGAAAACTGAAATGATTTTTCGAGAGTGAAACTGAAAACTGAAACTGAAAAGTCAAAAACTGTAACTGAAAAGTGAAACTGAAACTGAAAAGTCAAAAACTGAAACTGAAAACTGGAAATTTTTAATTGGTTTCAGTTTCAGTTTTTTTATTATCATTCTAAATGCCAATTCTTGTTTCGTCTCAACTTCACGTTTGGTCAGGGATGGAAAACTGAAAATAGAAACTGAAACTGAAACCGAAACCGATAAAACTGAAATGATTTTTCGAGACTAAAACTGAAAATTGAAACTGAAAACTGGAAATTTAAACAAAAAATTATTGGTTTCAGTTTCAGTTTTTTTTTTTTTATTAATATCCTAAATGCCAATTCTTGTTTCGTTTCAACTTCACGTTTGGTCAGGGATGGAAAACTGAAAAGCGAAACTGAAACTGAAACTGATAAAACTGAAATGATTTTTCGAGACTGAAACTGAAAACTGAAACTAAAAATCCAAAACTGTAATTGAAAAGTGAAACTGAAACTGAAAAGTCAAAGACTGAAACTGAAAATTGGAAATTGAAACAAAAAATTATTGGTTTCAGTTTCAGTTTTTTTTAATTATCATCCTAAATGCCAATTCTTGTTTCGTCTCAACTTCACGTTTGATCAGGGATGGAAAACTGAAAATTGAAACTGAAACTGAAACCGATAAAACGGAACACTGAAATGATTTTTCGAGGCTGAAACTGAAAACTGAAACTGAAAAATCCAAAACTAAAACTGAAACTGGAAATTGAAACTGAAAAAATTAATGGTTTCAGTTTCAGTTTTTTTTTTTTTTATCATCCTAAATGCCAAATCTTGTTTCGTGTTTCAACGTCACGTTTGGTCAGAGATGGAAAAATGAAAAGCGAAATAAAACATAAACCGATAAAACTGGAAACAGAAATGATTTTATTTTTGAAACTGAAATTAAAACTAAAACTGAAACCCTTCCTCCCTCTCCTCAAACTGAAACTGAAATTATTTCAGTTTTCCATCCCAAGTTTCTGTTATTATTGTCGCCACGCCACTTTGATAATGTCATTTGATGTTCCTATTGCGTTATTTTCATGAATTCGTTATGCTAACACTTCGTAAGGAGTTTGGTTACAGTTTCCGTTATCATTACGTTTCTATGTACTATTTTTACGGTTTTTGATATGTTATTCAGGTACTGGCTATAAATTGACTATCACCAAAAGCAAAGACGACGTGCGAGCTGTGGATCAAATTATTCAAAACGTACTGCCACTAGCCAATCTGGAATTCGAGTCGTCAACAGAAGTCGTATATAAATTACCACTAACCGAAACGTCTAAATTTCCAACTTTATTCAGAATTTTAGAATCTGGAATGACGCAACTTGGTATTAAACATATGGGAATTGCTGCTACTACCATGGAACATGTATTTTTGAAGTAGGTTCATCTAAAATTACTTATGCATTATGCCTATAGGTACCTATCTATTTCATTTTATAATTTTGAATCGCAGAGTTGGTGGTATTTCAGCCCATGAATCGAAATATTCCAAAAATGCGAAGTCTGTTTACTCCCATAGCGAATCAAGTACGTATTTTGCACTTGAAATAATTTCATTTCCTCTCCGATTAAAATTTTAATTCATTTGTGGGTGTATTTTGCTTATTTTGTGTAGAGCAGGTCAGCTATACAAAAGGTATGTCACTGACTATGCAACAGATGATCATGTTGCTCAAGAAAAAATTTTGGTTCACTTCGAGAAATCCATTCAGTATATTAACTCGAGTGAGTATAAATACCTATGGCTTCCATTTACCATTCTGTACCTAAGTAATGAACTAGGCTCCCTATTCCATCCTTCAATTTTTTCCAGATCATTATACCGACTTTGATTGGATTGTTTATGTTGAGTCTGCTGCCAAATACAGATGTAGACGTGTCACCCGAACCATCTCTAAATTTATCCATGACATCTTATCCAGGTTCAACAGTTGTGATAAGAAATACCAGCGATTCTTCCAAGTTCCAGAAATACCTTTCAGAATACATCGCAGAAAAGGGTGGAACTCTTATCAACTCCAGAAATCCGAAAATTGTCGAAGGTTAGTGATCTTTTTTTGCATTCTGGCATCTTTCTCATTGTCAAAGTAAACTAATCATGCGAATTTCTCAATTTTCTGCAGAATTACTGGAACAATCTCGTGATATCTACAAATACAACAGAAATTACATAACCGCCTACGAGTCGAATTCTACCACAATGAAAATATTGTATAATCCTAAATTGATTCATTCGTTGCCGATTTCGATTACCACGTATTCGAACGTGTTACTTCGCAGTATTTCTAACAATAATTTGTATCAAATCGAAACTTTCAACCATCCTGTGCAAAAATCAGAACTGGAAGACTACGATGTAAGTGAGATTGCTTCAGGTTGAATTATTATTTGTTTGATCCGACTATAGATAATTATGAGAATTATTGGTTTTCAGAGGGTTTGCGGAACTGTCGACGATTTATCATCACTCGCTTTCTATTTCTTGTGGTTTAGTGCTGTGGCATTTTACACCGTTGATTTAACCTCGTATTTTTCCACCTTCGTGAATATGGAACGAATCGACGGGTTTTATCATATACAGAAGATGTCCAGCGTATCTCCATTTTTATATTGGACGAGTACCCTGATTTTCGATTTGGCGTTTTTTTTCATCATTGTAGTCATCCGAATTGGTATCTTTAAGGGTCTGGATCATTCCAAGTTTCTTGGATTGGATACGTCCCTAGGTGAGTTAAGAATCAGCGAATCATTGGCAGAGTTGATTCTGTGATCAAAATGAGGATATTTGTACTCATTGAATTTGTCATTTTAGGTGTACTGACGTTGATAGTAATCCTTTATGGAATTGGCGGATTACTTTTCATCTGCACCATTGGTTACCTGTCGAATTCCAAAGAGGGATCATACACTTTATTATTCGTTTTCAATTTAATATGTGAGTATTTTTGGGTGCCTGGAATCTTTTCGTAGTTTATTCTGAGATTTTATTTTTAAAAATGTTATGAATTTGTGCAGGTGGTATCGCTGTATCGATTTATTATCAGATGGATAAACACACCCTCTATGAAGATTGGTGTCAGTATATCAAAGTGCTATTTTACATATCTAAATATGTAATATTATTTGTCCCCTCGTTGAATTTCTCTTTCCTGTTTATCAAAGTGATGGTAATTTTCAAAGATAATTCAATTTGCCTGAATTGTTCGGAAATTCTTAAACCAAAATGCGAAGGTAAATACGTTTCCGTTTTGTGAATCTTATTGCACAGTAATCTGAGAATTTTTTCCATCTGCATTTATTAGCCATGTTCAAACAAAAATCTTACCTTGAATTCCCAACTGAAGAAAATCCAGATGGTTTATTATTGGGAATAACATTTCTTCTGATTGATATCGTTTTGTATACAATTATATTGTCCTTGATCAGTATGGGATATGTTCGTTATTGGTTCGATGCTTTGAAAATTTTGATTTTTGGAACTGAAACTGCAAATATTGACGAAGGAGACAGGGATGTGAAACAAGAATTGGAGAAAGTTCAGCAGCATAAAATGGGTGTGTCAAGTAAGAGCTCGTATTTAATATTTAGTTTCATATGTGTCCAGCCGTCCAATTACCTAATAATAAACTCACCTTTTGCCATGCCCCATATTTTCTGTCCAATCCACTCTCCAAACTTCATAAACTTGATATTGCTAGGTATTAATTTTTATGAACGATTTTGTAGGAGAAAATAGAATTGCTTTACTCGTCGATGGATTACGCAAGAATTACCTCAACTGGTTCAAACCTTTCACCGCTGTTTCAAATGTGAATTTCGTCGTCGAGCATGGCCAGTGCTTCGGTCTTTTGGGAATAAACGGTGCTGGAAAAAGCACAACCTTTAAAATATTGACTGGTGAGATATTACCCACCTTGGGAGATTCGTCAATAGAAGACATAAAACTCAGGTCCAATAAGATGAAGGTAGGTCTTATTTTTTATTGGTCTAAATCAGTTTGGAAATACTTGAGCTTATGTTTAACTATTGACATGTTTCACAGTATCTATCTATGGCTGGATATTGCCCTCAAACAGACTGCTTCATCGAAGTATTAACTGGTAAAGAAATGTTGACCATGATAGCTGCTATGAGAGGTGTTGTCAGTACCGAAAATCAGAAGCTGGTGGATAGATGGATCAATATTATGGGTAAGTCTATTAGTTAATTAATAATTATCATTGTGTTGGAAAGCAAAACGATAAGAATTTCCATTGATTTTGTTGCAGGACTGGATGAATTTCAAAATAAAAGATGTGGCACTTACAGTGGTGGCAACAAAAGGAAACTTTGTACTGCGATGTCTTTAATAGGAGATCCCAGGGTGGTATTCTTAGATGAGCCTACTAGTGGAGTAGACCCAGTATCCAGACGTAACTTGTACGACGTCATGGGTCGAAGTAAAGCATCAGGCCAAGCTGTAATTTTAACATCACATAGGTAAGCAGCAAATTGAGCCATTTTTTGTGTTGACTCTTGATTTCGAAATACGGTAGTTTTCGTATTAATTATTTACTAAGCAATTATGCTGATTTTGGTTGGAAATCGTTGAAAATTTCGTCTTGACTTTGATAAAATTATCATACAAATATTGAAAATTCGATAAAAATTACCAAAAAGTTGGGAAAATTTTCAAAAATGTCATGAAAGTTATTAGAATTTTAAGAAAAATAATAGGGTCAAAAACTCATAGAAGTTTTTGAAAATTTTGAAAAAAATGTTGAAATTTTCACAAAATTTATTGAAAAAAAATTCGATAAAAACTGCCACAAAATTGTGAAAATTTTCAAAAATATCATTAAATTTCTTAAAATTTTTAGAAATATATTGAGGTCAAAAACTTGTAAAATTAATAAAAAAAAAAATTTTAAATTGTTGAAATTTTTTCAAAATTTATTAAAAAAAGATTCGATAAAATTGCCAAAAAATTGTGAAAATTCTCAAAAATTTCGTTAAAGTTCTTGAAATTTTAAGAAAAATAATTAAGGTCAAAATTTATTGAAAAAAGGTTCGATAAAAACTGCCACAAAATTGTGAAAATTCTAAAAAATATCATTAAAGTTCTTAAATTTTTTAGAAAAATAATAGGGTGAAAAACTCATAGAAGTTTTAAAAAACTTTGAAAATTTTTTCGACATTTTCACAAAATTTATTGAAAAAAGATTCGATAAAAACTGCCACAAAATTGTGAAAATTTTCAAAAATGTCATTAAAGTTGTTGAAATTTTTAGAAAAATTATAAGGTCAAAAACTCATATAAGTTTTTGAAAATCTTGAAAAAATTGCCGAAATTTTCACCAAATTTAGATTCGATAAAAACTGCCAAAAAATTGTGAAAATTTTCAAAAATGTCATTAAAGTTCTTAAAATTAAAAAAAAAATAATAGGGTCAAATACTCGTGAAAATTTTTGAAAATTTAAAAAAATTTGTTGAAATTTTTACAACATTTATTGAAAAGTACTACAAATTTATTCAAGTACCACCGTAACAAACTGTCGAATGTGCATAAAATTTTTCAAAATTCAATAAAAAATGTCAAGAAAACTGCAAAAATCACAACTTGTATGGTAGTTTTTAGCATTTATATGCAAATTCCAACAATTCTAACGATATTTTTGACAAAATTTATGACTTTTTAACAATTTTGTCTAACTGCTCAAAAATTGAGTGTACCGAATCGAGTTCGAGTAGGGTCGAAAATCGTCATGGGGGGGAGGGGGGTACTGGTTATTCATGGTAAAACAATAAATTCTCAAATTTTTCAAAACCTGTACATGTTCCTGTTCATTGGCCTCTGCGAAAACTAATGTTTTTTTTACTCTTTCACATTTCAGTATGGAAGAATGCGAAACGTTGTGTGACCGAATAACGATTATGGTGGCCGGTGTAATGAAATGTATCGGGAGTGCTCAACATTTGAAAAAACGTTACGCTCAAGGATTTTCAGTGTTGATCAAAATGAACGATACGCCAAATTTCCACATTCAAATTGTTACGTTGAAAGAAAACATGCAGCAGACGTTCGCCGAAAGGGGTTGCATTTTGAAGGACGAGCACAGGGTAAGTTGAAGGTCATTCAATTAATGAATTAGTAAATTCGGTGCATGGAACTCGAAATGTTCAATTACAGGGATTGTTGTATTACCAAATTAAAGACACCTCATTACCATGGTCAATATTGTTTGAAAAAATGGAGGCTATGAAATACCTTCATCAAGGATTAATGGAAGATTATGTTCTTACTGATACCACATTAGAGGAGGTGTTCATGTCATTTGCAGAGGAAAAGGAATCTGTTACTAGGTTTTAATGCGCGTTTTTTTAAATCAATTTTTAATACGTGAGCACTCAAGGTGCATAAATTTTTTCCTATGATTTGATCAAATTATAGAATCATTTCAAAAAATGTTCAAGTATTGAAAAAACTGTTTTGAAACATCTTTGTAAATTTTTTCCGAAGTTTAACAATTTTTTTGACATTTTGAAGGGATTTTGGTGTTTTTTGTATTTTTTACTCAATTTGTGTGTTATTTTATCGTCACTTAGGAACGTCGTTTTTTCTTGTTTTTCTTGAAATTTTCAACTTTCCATCACCATATTTTCTAAATTTTTTAGGTTGGTATTGGTGTTGAATTTTTTTTAAATTTCTATTTTTTTGAAAAATTAAAATTATTTTAGATTTTTATACTTTAATATTTATTTTTGTTTAGTTGGTTGTTCATTTTTTTTCTAATTTCAAAGTACATTTGATTTCATTCATTTTTTCCAATTTTTTTTTTTAGCTTTTTTCCACTTTTTTCATAATCTATTATTTATTATAAATCACAATCTGAATTTTATGGCAGTTTGTCTCGGTGCATTGTCTGTGGCATAGATTGAGTCGTCAGGTAATGGAATTTGATCATTCGAATCATAAATTCGAGTGTTATTTTTCAACTCGATTGAGTTCTCTTCACTGTGTTAGCGTTATCACCCGAGTTTCATTCAAACGCGTAGGTGGAGCTCTCGACAGAAGACGTTTCGTGTGAACGTGTCGAAGCAGCGTGAGTTGAGTACAATAACGACAGTGAAGTGCTTTTTTTCGAAATTTTTTTTCATATTCGCATAAATCGGAATAATTTTATTACAAATTTTTTGTCAAATATCGAAATTTAAAGATAGTTCACCTATTCGATTGTTTCAAAGTGATTTTCTAAGATGAATATAACGAAGTTTAGATTATTAATGTGGAAAAACGCTCGTTTACGTCGATACCATTGGATTATTACCTTGATCGAATTCTTGTTACCAATCTCGGTGGCGTATCTTTTGACCAAAGTGACATCTACGTTGAATACGTCGAGAAAGGCGACTATTTTTCCAACTACGTCTATAACACAGTTTCAGTTAGGATTGAAATTCGTTACGTTGTATTATTCACCTTTGAATCGAGCCGTTGATGATTTCATAGGCCAAGTTGAAGACCAATTTGGTAATTATTTTCTAATTTTTTTATTTTTTTCCCCTCTCCTCAAAATGCATTTGGAATCCTAGTATATTTTTTTTAATTTTCGTGACTTTTGAACTAAGTTCAAAGGCCTCAATATGGCTAATTTTAAGAAATCTTCGTATTAGAATTGAAAAATATCCATTTTTGAGTAATGCAATCAAAAAAGGGGAATCGGAATTTTTCCAAGTTCGACTGAAATTTCATAAACAAAGGGCTTCAAAATGTCTATGATTCGTAAAAGCTTGAAAAAGTATACTGTTGAATACAGCAAAGCGAGGCTTCTTTGTCACCCTGTGCCCTACTATTCGTTTTTTTTCCTATTAAAAAAGCAGTGAAACTTGAGATCGAATTTTTACAACGAGTATGTTATGGATTTGGGGAGGAGGGGGGGGGGAGTTTTTTTTACGACGAAGTATTAAAATTTATCTAAGTCATAATTTTCAGACATAAAAATAAAAAGGTTGTTAAATATTAAAGAATTACGAGTAGATCATTTTGGTACCTACTTGCTAAAATTTCAATAAAAAATTATTATTTTAAACCATTTCTATACAAAATAACTTGATACAGCTACGTCGATTTTTTAAAGAAAAATTTTACCATCAGTGGTACACTAACCCACGTGATGAATATGCATTATTTTGATAGCACTTGTGAAGAGTGGATAGAGTAATGCGTGCGCACGTGATACATTAGTAGATAGACAGTATTGGTGAGAATTTCGGCGAAATTTGGAAGATTAAATGGTGATATTGGTGACATATGTACTATGTACTTCATTTCTTTATCTGTGTTTATATTTCATTACATTTGTGGTACTTCATTTCAATTTAATCTATTTCTAATTAGGTACCTACTTAAGTTTACCTAATACCACGAAATGCACCTTTTGAAAAAAATCATAGCTGAGTTGAGGGGGAGATCTGGGATCGATTTCAATACACCGATCACTGATCATTAGGGTGGAGCGGGAAAAAAATTTCAGATTTCGATCAAATTCAAGAGGGTAGTTCATATTTAGTTGGGGGTAAACCATAGAAAATTTTAGACCCCTAGCTTGAAGAGGAGTGGAGCTAGGGGGCGTCAAAGTGGGGTAACTTTCGAAAAAAACACAGTTTTCAGCCACTTTTGGGTAGTGCCACCTGCGTGGCACCTCGGGCACACCCCCCGAAAGTTGCCATTTGAGTTTCTACACCTCCCCAAATCATTGAACTCGAAATTTGATACCATTTTTTTTACCCTACCAGGGGGTTAAAAAGTAGTAGATTGGTCACACTGCAATAAAAACTTCTCAATGTTTGCAATCGAATTAATTTTTTTGGATCAATAGGAGACATTTAGGCCCAGTTTTGGTACCAACCGAAGTGTATCTCATTTTTTTAAAAATCAAAAATTTTGAATTTTCAGCAATGTGCAACTTTTTGACCCCCTGGTAGGGTAGGAAAAGTGGTATTCAATTTCGAGGTCAATGGTTTGAAGAGGCGTAGAAATTCAAATCGCAACTTTTTAGGGGTGTGCTGGACTACCCAAAAGTGGCCAAAAACTATGTTTTTTTCGAAAGTTCTCCACTTTGAGGTCCCCTAGCTCAGTTCGCATTTCAGCTAGGGGTCTAGAATTTTCTTGATTCAAAAAGACAAAGTAGGCCTGTGTAGGAATTTTAACAGTAAAAATGAATTGAACAAACAAAAAATTTTCTATGTTTATCTGTTGATTTTGTGTATTTGCAGAATCGGCTGTTGGATTTGCCAACGAAGCTGAATTGGAAACTGCTCTAAAAAGTAAAACAAAGGGATATAATGTCTCTATTGGAATCTGTTTTAAAAATATCATATCCGAAGATGCATTGCCTAATAAACTAAATTACTCTATGAGAATTACGAACGAATGGGATACTCGAAGTTTATATCCACGGGTGGATTATGCTGGACCTTACTATGAGAGTGAGTTTTTTTTTTTGAACAGGGGTATACAGGGTAGTCCATTTATGACGTCGATGGTTTTGTAAATAAGCGAAAAAAACTTCGACTGCAAAAATCTTAAAAACTAAGCCTCCTAGGGAGAAAAATGGCAAGTATTTTTTTTTTTAATTTTAAAAACCATCGACCTTATGGATGGGTCACTCTGCATTTTTTATAAACCAAATGCTTCGAATTGGAACATAATTTTGTTTTTATTTCAGTTGCATATTTAAACGAACATTTCGCTGCTGTTCAATTGGTTCTGAACAAGAACTTCATTAAAATCAAAACGAAACGAAATGAATTTCCTGAGGTAAGTTTACGAGTCTCTAATTATTTGTAAAATGTTCAAAATTATGTATTGACTTGAGCAAAACTTGGTAATGTATTTTGACAATTTTCAAAAATTGCAGAATTCGTCTTGCTTTATTTTTCAGCCATTGTTTGGAAAAAACATCGAAATTATTTAATCGATGGTTAATAATGTTTTTTTTTTATGGTTTTTCTAAATCTTTGAGTCAATTTTTCATTTGATTGGAATGTCAACCCATGTAAAATATTCAGTTTACCTGTTCTCAAAATATTTGATTATTTTTTTATTATAATTAATTGTTTGAAAATTATTGCATTTTTTAATTACTTACCTAATTATATTTTTACAGCTCGAAGTTGGACATTTTCCAGAATTCAAATCGGTCAATAGTCCAAGGAAGATTATTTCTCTCGTTGTTGGTGTGTTTGTTATTTTGACTGTTTTGATTTTATCGATTCCTTTGATCAACGATATTATTGAAGAAAAAGATAGTGGCGTCAAGGTAACGAGTTTTAATACTAATGCAAGTATAAAGAGTGTCTATGGAAATGGATAGAGCGACGAAAACTGAAAAAATTATCTTCCAATTATTTTCTGGTCAACTTGAAAATTGAAGGAGCTATGAACTTGGAGGATTTTTTGCCTTTTTTTATAAAATTTTTAGCTTCTTGAAATTCATTTTGCCATTTTTTTTTTAAATCTCACAACTGTGTATCACTGAGAGAAATTACTTATTTCATTGACTTTTTTCCCTTCCAGGAGTTGATGAAAATAACCGGACTTGGCGAATGGATGACATGGTCTGGGTGGTTTGTGCACGCCATCATCGTCAGTTTAATCTCTTTTCCAATAGTAGCGTGGATTTTAACACATCCTTTTAACGGATCTGGTTCCGAAGCTTTACGTTTCGTTCATTATTCTGTGATCTTGTCGCTCATCCTTCTTTACTGCATCGCAAATGTTTCATTCTGCTTTATGTTTTCGTCGATTTTTCATAAAGGTTTGTATTCGAAATGGAAATAAAATCTAGTTGTATTTACACGTCTGTTGAATAACAAATTTGTAAATTTTTCGTAGCTGGTACTGCTTCGTCTCTATTTGTGATTTGTTTCGGGTTGCTTTTCACCGGAATCGGTTACTTGGTGACTTATGATACCAATCAATTGATATTGAAATTATGTACCATCACCCCTCTTGGAGCGATTATGGTGGGTTTTGGCAACATACAAAATTCCGAGGTACAAGGTCAGTTCACCCAATCATATAATTATTTGTTCCAGAACTAGAAAAATTATCGTCAATTAAAACATTACTCTGAATAATTTTAATTTTTTCTCAGGTGTCGAATTCACTTGGTCATCTGTCGCGTTATCAAAAAATAACGACAGAATTTCGTTATTATTTTGTATGTGTATGTTGGTATTCGATACTTTTCTGTACTTGCTTCTGACATTTTATATCACAGCCATCAATCCTGGCAAATTCGGCGTTCGTAAATCGCCCTTCTTCATCTTTAAGGCAAGTAGCTTTGAATAATGATTTTCAATTTTTATTATCTCTAAATAATTGGCTAAAATATTGAATTTTTTTACAGGGTTTGTTTTCGTGCTGCTTGAAAAAAAATGTCTCTGAGTTGCATTTGCGAAATTCAGGTGAAAAAACTGATAGCCAATTTTTCGAAGCGGCTACTTCGAATTTAGAAACAACAATCACGATAAATGATTTGCACAAGCAGTTTGGATCCGTTCACGCTGTGAATGGAGTGAATTTGAATATTTATCGAGGTGAAATGACTGCTCTTTTAGGGCACAATGGAGCTGGAAAAACGACCACTATGTCCATAATGACCGGTGAGTAAACATAAGCACAGACCATTATAATAATTTTATTGAAAAAAAACATAAATTATCATAATTTGAATTCGATCGTGTATAGGATTGACTTCACCTAGCTCCGGATCCATACATTTTAAAAATATGAATATATTCGAAAATATGGAAGCTTTTAGACGTAACTTGGGAATGTGTCCTCAAGAAAATCGAGTGATGCCTTATTTTTCTGTCATGGATCATT
>FIZU01025829.1:0-14713 GCA_900064475.1 Pseudococcus longispinus
CCTCAAAATGGCGTCATTTGGGTATTTTTGGAAAAAAGGAAAAAAATGAACGAATTTGGTCCAAATGCTGGTCGATGGTGTATTTTGGTGTCATTAATGATAAATTTCAAGAAAAAAAAAATTTGATCGGAAATGACCCATTTAAGGGGGAAAAATGGACAAAAATCGGTTTTTTGCATACGCACCACGATATCAAGCTCTACAATGATATGGAGTTATACATCTAGACTTAGTACACAATATTTTTTTTTTTTCAGAATTGCACCTCTGAAAGTGGTTACCAAAATGCCCCCTAGATAGCTTAAAATTCCCATTTGACCTTGAAAAAGTGTTCGAAATTTTTTTCGAAAAATTCTAAAAATCACCCTTGATACCTTCTACCATCCTTGAAAGTTTGAAAAAATTCGGTTGAAAACTGCCAAAAATAGAAATTTTCAACGAAAATCCGCATTTAACCCCACAAAAGGGGTTAGGGGTGAGATACCGAGCTAAAAATTTTGTCACGGGGGTTTTAGACCATAAGGACCAACTTCCACTGGATAATTCAAAATTCGGTCTTCAGGGCCAAATTACCCCAATAAACCCGGCTACGCTCTTTCTGTTTTGTTGTATACCTCAGCATTCAAAGTTCTAAACTGAGCTCCCTAGATCTCAAAATGCTTGTAAAATAATCTAGTTTTATTTCACGGAGCATTTTTTCCCGTTAGTTTGCATTTTTTTAATGTAAAAATTGATTAGTAAATCTGAATACGCAATTTACCAATCATCGTGCTTATTTCTATAAGATTAGATGCCACAAACTTGAAACGTCTTTCAAAGAAAAACCACGATTATATCACAGTTTATCATCGTCAGACTTCAAATAACAACTTCGCAACGTCTTTTTCAAAACCGAATTTCCACTGGGAAATTGTTCGCATGTAATTTGCAAAATGCAAACTGAATACTGCAATCTCCAAACCACGAACTTAATGTTTTCAAAATCCGAGCCACGAGTAAATTACAAATTATATTTACGTCTGCTTCAACTTTTCAGCTTCGTACAAATTCTTATAAATTGGATGAAAAAGCATAAGACGATCTGAGTGTTGATTTTATAGAAAAGAGAAAAACTATTCGACTTAATGTCATGTCAAAAGTCGTAAAAATAATGACACATACGATGAAATCTTTGTGGCATCGAAAATGTGTTTGTAAGAGATCGTGAAATTCGTTGATAACTGTTGAAAAATATTTCGAAAATTTGTAACTATTGTAATGGCGGTTAAATTATCGTAAAATATTTTGAATTGTTCTACAAAACGTTGAAAATTTCACTAAAACTATTGAAAATGTCATGAATAATAAAAATGGCTCAAAAGTTGTAAAAATGGTATTTAGAAATCAATAAAATAAGCTTGTATATTTCAAAAAAATGATAAGTACCAAAAAAGATTATAATATTTTTAAAATTGTCAAAAATCTTGTAAAAGTGGGTAAAATATTGTTAAAGTTTTCTCAATTGTTATAAAAAATTATTAAAATTTCATTAAAAATATAGGAAGTAGAAATGCTTGTAAAACCGAGCATTATCGAAATATTGTTGGTACATATTATTAAAACATCTTGTAAATTGCCAAAAATACAGTTAAAATTGTTGAAAAATTACTTTAAAAATTGTAAAATAGGTTTAAATATTTTGAAATTTGAATAAAATGTTGTAAAAATGGCTAAAAATGTAGTAAAATGTCATTAGAATTATTGAAAACAAACAGTTGAAAATTTTGTAAAAAATATTGAAAATCGTCATAACAATTACTAATAATATCGAAGTAGTCAAAAAAATTACGAATTAATGAACAAAATTGTAAAAATTATCGAAATTTCCATAGAAATCATTGAAAACATCATAATTATGGCTAAAAAATCACGAAAGTCGTCGAAAATGTTGTTGAAACTGTGAAAAATTTTACAAAAATTGACAAAAACATCAAAGAAAAACTATCAAAAAATTATTAAAAACGTCGAAAATGTGGTTAAAATTGATGAAATTTTTATAAAAATCCTTTAAAATATTATAAAAACCATCGAAAGATCATAAAAACCGTTGAAAATTCCACTTTTAGCTTCTTAAATCATCATATAAAGTAATAAAAACTTCGTTTAAAACGCCAGTATTGAAAATCTCGTAAAAGTTGTGAAAATATTCGTAAAAATCGTTGAAAAATATTGTAAAAGTGATTGAAATTCCACAAAAAACGTCGCAATAATTCACAAATTTTCATGAAAATCATTGAAAATAACACGAAAATGAAGAAAACATAATGAAAATTTTGGAAAATGTAAAAGTTCTAGAAATTTTTATGAAATTTAAAACAATTTTCATGATCTTTTGCCCATTTCTGCGATACTTTTAGCGATTTTTATGAGAATTTCAACAATTTTTAGCCTACACAATTTACGACGATTTTCATGGTTCTTTTTTGTTTTTTTTTTGGGCAATTTATGCAACATTTTTACCGATTTTGTAGCAGTTTTGACAATTTTAGCAATATTTTAATGATTTTTAAGATTTTTTTGTTAAATATTTCAACATTTAAAATAATTTTTGTGAACATTTTAGCAGTTTTTACAAGATTTTCGATAATTTTCATGATTTTGTGGCTGTTTTTAGGATAGTTATATTAATTTTTATGGCAATTTCCAGAATTGTTAGCCCACTTTTTTGCAATCTTTATGATTTTTTTTTACCGTTTTGACGATATTTGCGCTGATTTTTATGAAATTTTTGCCAATTTCAATAATATCTTCAATAACTTTCAAGATTTTTTGACCGATTGAATCATATTTTGAACGATAACGAAAATTTCTGCAATTTTTACGAAATTTTCAATTTTCAAGATTTTGAGATCATTTTTACGATATTTTTATGAGTCAAAAAAATATTGTAAAAATGATCTCAAAATCTTGAACATTGAAAATTTCGTAAAAATTGCTGAAATTTTCATAATTTATGAAAATTTGAGCAATTTTAACGAAATTCAAGATTTTTATGATTTTTAACCATTTATACATCAATTCTCACTCATTTTTGAAATATTTAGACAATTTTGACGACGTTTCCCATAATTTTTATAATTTTTTGATACTTCTTAACATGTTTTAAATTAATTTAGCGATAAATTCACCAATTTTTTATGGCAATTTTAATAAAGTTTACCAATATTTCAACAGTTTTCATGATTTCTGTGAAACTTTTGATTATTTCGACAACATGTTTAACAATTTTCATAATGTTTGAAACATTTTTACAATTTGAAATTTTTCAATTCCAAAAAGTGGTCCATGGTAACAAATTCGTGACACAAAAATGAAAAAGAAATCCCCCCCCCCCCGGTCAAAAATATCTCATTTCTTTAATTTTTAGGTGAAAAAATCCTTAAAAGAGTTTTGTCATATTTCAATCAACTTTTACGTAATTTTCATTTCTTCGAATAAAATTTTTAATGCCCTTTCATCTTTTTTCAACTTTTTATGCTATATTTTATGATTTTACACTTTTACAGCCTACTTTCACATTCAAGTTTCGAAATTATCGAACTAAGTATATCATACAACAACTATGGCATTTATTCATTATATTTTCAACACGATTTCTGATTTTTAAACCAAATGTTACAAAATTTCGGACAATTTTCAACACCATTCGGTTAATTTTAATATTCGAATATTTTTCAAGCCATATTCTAACCTATTTCGCAAATTTCCCGAGATCATTTTTTCGAGCGATTTGAAAATTATTTGTGAAAAATTTGGCATTCGAGCCATTTCCTCGTACTTCGATAATTTTCGCGCCATTTGCTGAAATTTTATAAACGATACGACATTTCGCCCAAACGCCGGCTATCTCGAGCCTCGAGAAAATTCACACCATTACGTCTTTCGACTCACTACACAATCCCACAAAAGGCACGAGCATGCGACCAAATCACCCAATATATCTCCATCCTGCATCACCATCGCTACCGTTCGCGTATAAATCCTAGACCAGCTCATCGCAATTTTCATCCAAACGCCTAGCTTATTGCTAAACATCTCTTGGCAAATTGAAACAATTCCCCGGGCAAGGGCGTAAAAATCTCTCGACGTTACAAAGCTTTAGACCGCGACTGCGAAACAATCTCGTAGAAATGTTGCGGGCGAGAGCTCGGTAAACCATCGAGATGGGGGGCCCGGGCATCCCGTCCAAGATTTATATCGGACGGTGAACTGAATAAAATCCAAATATCTACGTAACGAGGTAAAGATGGCATTTAAACTGTACACGAGTAACGAGCGGAGTAGGTACCTTTACACGCGGAACAAAGGCCACGTTGGCAGGATGAAATTCGCATGCACGAAGCGATCACGCTGACACCGCAAAACGTCGAATCGCATCTTCTGCCAGCGAATAGTTGATCCCGAGTGTGCCACGATGTCGTTTACCTTCGCCTATATTACATTAGTTCTTTTAATGCTGCAAATCCGTGATAAAACGGATAAAAAGAAGCGCACGTCTAAACCGTATGAAGTCTAAAAAGCGACCGAGTATTTACACAATGAGAGCTGCGGTACACGGTAAGCTTTTATTGTTGTCGCATTATTTGGTTATACTGCTGGTGAGGCGAACTGCGAACAACTTCCTTTTTGGCAAATTACTATGCACTATGTTCGAACGAGAGATAGCGAGAGAGGTACGACTACGTACGTAAACCGTACAGCAGTTTTCTTCATTTAGAAAGAATTTTTTTTTCTTCTCTTTTTTCTCTTTTTGTCATGTTTATAATGATTGGGAAACTTTTGCCAAAGCTATCGTTCACCGTAATAGACATCGAATTCAATAAAAACAACCCTATAAAAATACACACAAAAAGTATTCCTTTAAATATGATATGATGCCAAGGATATATTGATTTTTCCTCGGTTCCTATCTCGTTCCTCCATATAGTATAGGTACCGTTACGTATATTTTTGGAACAAACACATCACACAGTACACTTTGTGCGAAAAAAAAAGAAGAAAAAAAACCGCCAGAAAGAAGATATGATTATGGAGGAAATTTACGATCGCGAGAATAAATTTATTAACCTGGGGCTATTTTTTTTATCTTTTTACATAAATGACCCGCAACCGAAACAAATGAACCGACGTGAAAAAAAACTTTCAACTTGTTGGAGGAAAAAAAAAGGCCCAAAAACCATGTACACCTGTGCTTTTGCAACAACGGCGACATCCACGATGTAAAAAAAAAACCACACAGGTAACTTCGGCTCGGTACGATTAACCTGTATTTTTTCATGTATAACGACGAAATTGTCCCTTTTTTTTTCTCCCGGCCCGAAAATTACGAAAATAAACTATGTTTAACGACGCACGAAACAGCACGAATTTATAATTTTCAGCTTATAATAAATTAATGTTGTAGAAGACAAATTTTCGATGCTTTTATCACCTTTTCAAAAAACTTATCCTATAATCTGTTATTTATGAATCCGAGCGAATAAATTGATAACCCGGCAGCGTACCATTCGCTATTGCCATTTTCCTAACAATTTTATAGCTATATCGAGACGATAAAAGAATACGCCGAGCATGACAGATTTTCTAAATTCATGGCCCTTCGTCTGCGGGTCCTGAATTCCGAACCGAACCTTAGATATTTCAAATGGTAATATCCTACGGTATCGCCGAATTTCTAGTGATGATCTCAACCCCGCTATCCCTGATTCGCTGTGCAAAGCTGTATAGTATTTTTTGCGCCGTGCAGACCCTTCTTTAAAAGTATTTCTTTGTCGTTTTATTTCGAAAGAGAACAATTGCGAATAAAATTATGATCCGAGGAAGGTAAAAAATCGTCGTATTGCTTTCTCTCTCGCTGCAATACGTTAACCTACGTTTGCTGTAGGAACGAGAGGACGAATATCGGTACAGATTTACGTTTTAAATCCTTATTCGCCGGCTTAAAAACGAACGCCGCCATCTCGAAACAACAACTTTACCGTCAAATTACCGTAATCAATGTTTTCAGCGTTTCTTTTTTTTTTTTATCGATTCGAAAAGAAATCTCGAGTTGGTTGGTTTTTTATTACGTGTTTCTTCTGCGGGTATTTCTCGCGTTGTTTTGGCCCCGCTCGTTAAAATATTTTGCGAGCTGGTTAAAGAGAAATAAGCTCGAAGGATGAAAAGAAAAAAAACTTGCCAGCTTAAAACAACAGCGTTAAGTACACCTAGTTCGCTCGAAGCGAATTTTTCGTCGAGAAACAGGTCGTTTTAAATCTAGATTTGGATAATTTTCGCTAAGATAGAGTTAACGGTTTGGAAGAATCGAGAGAAGTACCTACGCGGCTGTTAGCGAGACGAGGGCGAAATCATGTAGGATTTATATTTATAATGTACCGCGTCGAGAAGTATAGAAAACATTACCCGAGTTGGCAATCGTAAATTTCAAGTATCGATAAGTATCAGTTTTTCGTAACAATAAAATGTTGAACGTACGTGTCGTATATTGTAACTTTATATGGCCGAAATGAGAAAACACAATGGCGAACGGATTTTATACACCAACGACACATTTCCCAAGCCGAAATTATATTCGTATTCGTACTTATTTCGTGATCGAATCCGCGAAATAAATACGAGTACATGGTTTCGTCGAACGAAACGTTACGTTGAAAAATTTTCGTCATTAGGGATAAGAGAAATGTGCATAGAAAACTAATGAAATACGTGAGAATCGGATTAATGCGTGTTTTCAGGAGACATGATCGAAATATTGGGTATAATATTTCTGCAACGTTGCCAAGACGTTGCTGCAAGTTTCGTCAATATGGCCACAATATTGATGCGGTATTTTTGCCATCAATATTGCAGCAAGTTTGGTACAATGGAGTTGAAAGTTCGTCACAACATTGTCAAAATACTGTAATCATGTTTTGATGTTTTCAGATTATAACCTCAATATTGCCACAAGGTTGTCACTATGCCTCAAGTCTTTTGACCTTGGTTATAGGAGGAGGTATCAAAATTTTTTGCATTAGTCGAAAAACAATTTTTTAGAACGTATGATATAGATTACTTCGAAAGCTCAAATTTAGAAATTTATCCGAAGTTTATTTCATGGTGAAAAAAACCTTGGAAATTCACAATGTTGAACAAAGATTGGCTCAGCAGATCATTGTTGATTTTGGAAAAAAACTTGTTCATAATCATAAAAGAAGAATTGAAAAGAAATTAGGTAGTATTGAAATATTGTACAACATTCCTTACATCAAATCATAATATTTTCACGACATTGTTCCAATGTTTCTACAATAGTGACATAACACCGCCACAAATTCACAATATTGCTGAAAATTATCACCACTACAATGTTGCAGCAACATCTTACACTATCGCTGCGATACCTACTGACATAATATCACAACAATGATGTTGGAAGTGATGTTGCAACCATACAGCTGCAACATCACAAAATTGCTGCGATATTACTCGTACTACAACATTGAAACAATATTGGAAAATTAGTGCTAGACTGATACATCACGAAAAATTGCAGCAACATTGACGTAATATTGCCTCAACGTTGATGAAACATCACCTCAATGTTGACGAAACATTGCATCAATGTTGATGAAACATTGCTTCAATGCTGATGAAACATTGCATCAATGTTGACGAAAAATTGCCTCAATGTTGACGAAACATTGCCTCAATGTTGGTGAAACATTGCATCAATGTTGGTGAAACATTGCATCGGTGGCATTGTAACACTGTCTCAATGACGATGCAGCATTGCTTCAATGCTGATGTACTCGTACTACAACATTGAAACAATATTGGAAAATTAGTGCTAGACTGATACATTACGAAAAATTGCAGCAACATTGACGTAATATTGCCTCAACGTTGATGAAACATCACCTCAATGTTGACGAAACATTGCATCAATGTTGATGAAACATTGCTTCAATGCTGATGAAACATTGCATCAATGTTGACGAAAAATTGCCTCAATGTTGACGAAACATTGCCTCAATGTTGGTGAAACATTGCATCAATGTTGGTGAAACATTCCATCAATGTTGGTGAAACATTGCATCAGTGGCATTGTAACACTGTCTCAATGACGATGCAGCATTGCTTCAATGCTGATGTAGTGGCATTGTAACACTGTCTCAATGACGATGCAGCATTGCTTCAATGCTGATGTAACATTGCATCAATATTGATGAACCATTGTCCCAATGTTGAAGTAACATTGCCTCAATGATAACGAAACATTGCCTCAATGTTGATGAAACATTGCCTCAATGTTGGTGTAACATTGCATCAATGCCGGTGTAACATTGCATCAGTGGCATTGTAACACTGCCTCAATGATGATGCAGCATTGCTTCAATGCTGATGTAACATTGCATCAATGATGACGAAACATTGCCTCAATGATGACGAAACATTGCCTCAATGTTGATGTAACATTGCATTAATGTTGATGTAACATTGCATTAATGTTGATGTAACATTGCATTAATGCTGGGGCAATCTTGACTCAATGTTGATTCATTCTTGCTTCAATATTAAGGCAATGTTGCCGCAACATAGCTGAAACACTGTTACAATATATTAGCAACTTTACTTAAGCGTTGTTCCAATGTTAACATAACATCCACACGATTACTACGATACTGTTACAACACAATAATCAAATTAGATGAACTTTATCGAAGTCACTGCACTTTTCCCAGCCATTTTTGGTTTCTTCACGCCACCGCATCCTCCCTGCGCTTTCATGGTGCAAAGTTCAAATGCAAGCTCGTAACTTCCTGTAATCTTCATTCTTCAGTAACTATATAAGAGCCGAATCTAACTGTACTTTTTTTAGTCTAGTTGAACTTCTTCAGACTGCAAAGCTCAGAAAAGCTCGCAATTGAAGAAAGGGGCTATGTAGCGTGATGAGAAGTCCGGGGAAGACGAAAAATCTCTGTGTCGGGTTGTATCGAATTGACCGGCACATGTTCGACACACGTCAGATGAACTTTACCAAAGTTACTGAAGCTTTTTCTTCTTTTTTCCTCATCCCGCACTTTCACTGAGCTTTCATGCTGAAAAGTTCGAACTTTGAACAGCTTGGACATTTCAGCAGCAGAATATCGACCATGCCCCTTCGCAAGTATACCTGAGATAGAAGCTGAAGTGCAGTGAGTTTTTCAGTCAAATTAAACTTTTCTGACTGCAAAGGATGGAAAAGCTCACGAGCGAAATAAGGGAGTGCGCAGAGTGATGATTAGAGCCCGGATTCTTTGGCATTTGCCAAATCATTTTGATTAGGGGCGAATGGCTGGAAATCAAATAGAAGTTCCGATTTATAGCTTAGGGAACCCGGGAAACAATTTTTATTTTGCCGAATAATGCCGAAAATGGGGCAAATGCCAAAAATAGCCCGAATAATGCCGAAAAATATCCTCTTTGACTCGAAAATGCACGTAAAACAATTCATTTTTTGATGATTTTCCTTCCTTTCGACATGAGCTCACTTTTTTTGAACGTGAATACTCAAGCCCCCGTATCTTGGTGGAGGTGGAACGCTCCTTCAAGTTCAAGGTGCTTTTAGCGAATAGTAGAATGGCCTTCAAATAGAGAAATGTGAAAAAGCACTTGTTGGTACATCACAATGTGCTGCTTTTGTAAAATAAGCAGTTTTTGTTTGGGGGAAACACTTCTTTTTCGTTTTTGCCGAATAATGCTTAAAATACAGATTTTAATGCCGAATTCAATGACTTAGTGTCAAAGAATCCGAGCTCTAGTGATGATAGGTCTAGGGAATGTGAAAAAGCTCGTGTCAGGCTGTGTCGACTTGACTGATAACAGTTCTGACAAGGGCCCGCCACTGTCAATTTTACTGACACAAGTCGACATGCGTCGTATGAAGTTCACTAAAGTTGTTCAAGCTTTTCACCAGTTTTTTTCCACTCCCCTCGCATCCTCTTTAAGCCTTCATGATGAAAAGTTCGAATTTTGAACAGTTTAACCATTTCAGTGATATACAACTTTCATCTAAACAATATTCAGGTGTTCACGCCTTCATTTTCATCCTATTCCAGCAAAAAAAAGTACACTGATCAGTTCTATTCTACAGAGTAAATTTTTTATGAAATTTTCCGCTCCCTCTGACCTGTCCCAAGTCTTCAATACGTGTCAAAATGGTTATTTATTACGTAAGCAGAATAAAATCGAAGATCACGCTCGTCCGAATTTATAGGTCAAGTTAGGGTAATACGGGTTGCAAAAGTAACCTCGCATTACATGTGAATTTGGCATAATGTAATCATTCCTTTTGAAGGCATTTCGCTCGAAAGAATTCCAGTAATACACATCCGTTACAATGTGTACACGAACAACTCTATGTATGTATATGTAGCGAACCTTGGACGAAAGTTGCCCCTTTAACGTTTCATAAACAAATTTACAAATAGGAGAATGCAAATTGAATAATCTGAAAATGAAGCCAGCCACCAGTTCAAAGGTTGTTGCTTTACGAATGGGTAAATTGGGTCGGGTACGATTGTTAATACGATACGCGAGCTTCGAATTTCTACTCTAATGTATTTAATTAACATCAATAACGCCGCGCCTTACAATCTAATGTACAAATTCGTGTAGCCTACGTACGTTACGTAAATAAATTCGACACACGCTTGCGAAATTGAAATTTATTATAAAGAGTCCTAAAACGAAAGTAAATTCCAGCCTGCGAAAGAGCCATAATTAAGAAATATTCTCGACTTGCGAATCGTTACCGTTACCGCTGCCGACCCACCACCCCTCTCTACGAAAACATACCTAAAATACGCCGCCGCCTTTTTTAACCCTTTCAAGTCGTTTAGCAAGCTCTATATCGGGTCCCCGAAAAGTTGAAATTTTTGTCGCGTTACCGCGTCCAATGAATTTACGGGCCCGAATTCAGCCGCATAGTTAAAACCCTTTTCAGCTAATTAATATAGGAGTACAACGATTATAAATAATAAATAATATCCACGTATGCTGGCTGCATGGCGCTGCGATGCCTGGCGCTGCCTAGTCCTACGTACATACTTCATTATGTACGCCAAGTTTTCTATATTCCGCTCGCATTTACTTAACGAGCGACGCTTTGAGGTATTTTATATGAAATTTTCCCCTCCTCTTCGCTTCCTTTCCTATCCGCTTTTAATCAAAACGTCGATATCGTAACTTACACACGAGATTTTTTTGAAAGTGAAAGCGAATTGAAATTTTCCAATTTATCGAGATTCTGATTTTTTAATATAATTTTTTCGCTGTCTGGGGTACTTCGTTCCGTTCGCTGGTAAGTAATAAATTCGCTCGAAAAAATTTCTCGTATTGCATATTTTAATACGAAAATCCGTACACAATTTAAATAATTTTTTTTCAGCCAAAAAAATGACAATATTGAAAAATGGAATATTTTATACCTACCGACGAACGAGCGAAAAACTCCACATTTTGGATTTAATTTCGAACGTACGAAAAGAATTTTCATTAGACAAATTTTTTCGCCGGCAAATTCGAGATTTCTTTGATATCGATTGAAAATGATTAAATTAGGAAATACGTTTCGTTTTCGATGACCTGTTTTGAATTTTCCAATGAATAAATAACGGAATTAATAAGGACGTAAGTTTTCGATGCTATTTTCAATATTTAACACTTTGCTGCATACATCTCTTCCAAGGTTTCCGAATATGGCACGATTTTCGTGATATTTTTTTCAAGTCTCCTTCGGGACGGCAATTCGTCGATAAAAGTTTTCGATAATTTTGGATGTCGGCGTTTCTCTCGTTGCTTCTTCGGTTCGGAATACGTAATATTTGTATACAAATTCGACGTATTTTGTTTTGCTTCGGCACGTCCACGTCTCGTCGTCGATATTTTTTGTATCAGATTTGATTTTTCAAACTTGAACGGATTCTTTTGACTGGTCTTCGTACCAAATCGTCGTTCATAGGTTTTTTTTCCTTCTGACGTGGGCCGATTTCGTCGTCAGTTTTGACGTAATATGTACCCTGCGGATTTGACTGGCTCATCCGTTTTGCCCAAGCGTTTTTATACGTATAACAACGATGTCGTGTTTACCACACGTTAAAGCTTAGTTTCCGCAGTTTGTTGTTTTAAATGCTCCATTACAAGCTCCGACGTACTTTAGTCAGGCACTCTTGCGCTTTTGAATTATTGTCATCGATAATATCCAGCCGCCGGTTACTCATATTTCTCTCGCTCTTTGTACAAATTAGTGCTCGCGAATTTCACCGACAAGCCCGTCGAAAGCCAAATCGAGCCCAGGAGGGATATAAATTTCACCTCTTCACTAATGCACACGTCGGTTCGGATGAAAAATATATTGAGACATTGCCGCTTGTATTTTATACCTCGTTTTACGACTAATTTCACATGTAGCGACGATACCATACTTTTTTGCCAACTTGATGACCTTGGACTTGCAGGCAAACTTCTTTATTTTTTACTGTAATCGGTCTCCGAGGGTTTTATTAGTACCGGCGTTGATCTTACGAGGGTTAAGTATCCGAACAGAGTAGCCATATTTCAAATAAATTAACTTAGAGGGGGGGTATTAGATATTATGGTAGAAAATGGTCAATTTTTACTGCAAGCTCGCAGGCTTATTTTTCAGTAAAATGAAAATTTTCTTTTTTGTGTAATTAAGAGCAGACTTTTGACTTTCGCTATCTTTATCTTATCAGTTTAAAAATTTAACAGCACGTGGCAAAGGTATTTTTTTGGAAGAAATTTTCCCAGAGATTTTCTCTAAAGACTTTATCCAGACATTATCTTTATGTACTTTGTTCGAGATGTTTCGAAAATTCCATTGTTTTATTTACAGATGCGACCTAAAAGCGAACTTTGGACGATTTTTTTATGTGTCTAAAAAAATCACTATCGAATCGCTTTTACTTAGCAGATGAGACACCGAAAAAATATGTTAAAAAGGAACATAGAACAGGGGAAAAGTACCATGTTTAGATCCTACATCTCTGGTAGTGGTTTCAAAAATTGTCATTTTTGCATGAAATACGGGGTGTACCGAAAGTAGTGCAATGCTTTCAAAGTAACGATGCTGCTACCCAAACGACGGAAGTGCATGCGTGTTGCCAGCCTCAAAATTTCAAGGGATAAAGTCATACACAAATATTAATGTTTTCTTCAGGACTTCGCAACTCTTCTGATAATTTTGTAGATAGACATTTGTTATGAACTTTCTAGATCGAACTGTTCAAATTCAACGAAATGAATCATACGCACATTTTGTGTAACTCTACAACTGAATGAACTACAAACAAGCATTTGAAAAATGAAAAATCTCTGCGCATTAACGGCGTCAGAAAAGTTGATTTTCTACATCAACATCACAACATTTTACTTCAAAAAAATCAATTTTGCCATCAAAAGCAAGTATGTAGTTAGATAGGCATTGCAAAAGTTTTAAATCTAATTTCGCTAAACATTTATTTTTAAATTCACGAAATGAATACATCTCTGATGAAGTTTTGCAATTTTTCATCACGTATATCTTGAGAACCGGTTCACAAAAAAGAAAATTGTATATAAACTTTTTTGTACGCCTTCTCAACTACTATCAAAAAGGTTATTTTCAAATTTCACGTAAGTGCTTTATTCTAGGTGCTAGACGTTTTTGAAAATTTCAATCGGGAATAACTCGAGAACCGGTTCATAAAAATGAAAATTGTATATAACATTTTTTGTGCATCCTTTCGAGTGCTACTAAAAAGGTTATTTACATATTTCGAGTAAATGCTTTATTTCAGGTGTTACAGGCCCTTGAAAGTTTCAATCACAAATAACTCTGAAACCGGTTCACCGATTTTTTTCAAAATTTATAGGCGTTTGTTCCTAATGATACTGAAACTCTCATAAAAATTTCAGATCATTCTATCAATTATTACGAGAGTTATCGTATCGACAAAATTTTGATTATAAAGAAATACTATGGGATCGTGGAATCAAGAATAACTGATCTTCGATTCTCGAAAATCAGCTAAAAATGATATAGCTAATTAGCTACTATAAATTTTGCCTTCGGAGACTTTTTGTTCAGATTTTTGCCTAATCTGAGCATTGAAGGAGATACTGTAGAAGAATTTCAAAATTCATAGACCCTTAGTAAGTGTTCCTTAAAATTTCGCTAAAATTTAAAGTTACTATGCCACTTTTCATTTTTCAAATGATTGTAACTCCTTCAATTTTGAAGTCAGACAAAATGTGAAAATAATTTATTTTCTAGAATACTGCCCCCAGCCCCCAGGACAATTAGCATGTAATGATGCAAAAAGAGGAAGAACAGGCAAGCTGAATTTTGGCATAGAGGTCCATTTTTATGCTCTAAACAAGGATCTGAGGTGTCTAGTCTCATCTGGAGTGTGTGTTCCACTTTACTGTGGATTGCAGCCTCCTAAATCCGTTTTTTGCCCTATTACTTCAGAAAAGTCCAAAAAAGTCTGACATAAATGGACAAAAAATTTGGACAGAATATTTGGACAATTCAAAAATGTTGCTAAATTGTAGAAACAAAATTTGGACACAAAATTTGGACACAAAAAAATGTCGGACTTTTTTGCACTTGAAGAAATTTTTAGAGATAATTGAACTTAGAAAGAAGATA
>FIZU01025837.1:0-23594 GCA_900064475.1 Pseudococcus longispinus
GAAAAACGGAGATTTTGACCAAAAATGACACTTTCTACCTTGAAATGACAATTTTCTACTTTGAAATCACAATTTTGACAAAAAATGACAGTTTGGACTAGAAAATAAAAAATGACAAACAACGATGATTTCGACAAAAAAATGAAAATTTTGACTGAAATCCGAGAATTTTAACCAAAAATTACAATTTTAACCAAAACTGCTATTTTTTACAGTGATTTCTGGAAATGTCTTCTAACAAAATGTCTAGAAATAAGTGGACTCTCTATGAATTTTCAAATCCAAAGTCGTTAGAAATTTGAAAAAATTTTCTAAATTCAGAAAGTCTTTGTCTGAAAAAATGTCTAAAAGTCATCACCGAGAAATTTCGTCTGGGAATTTCGTATCGTTTTTCACGAAATTACCCAGGCCCATAGTAAAAGCATTTGTAGGGGGGAGGAGGTGGACCTTCGGATGAGGAGGTGTGATTTTTGGTACACGTTCTCTTTTTATGATTCTAAACTTGAAATAAAAACGTGAAAAGCTGAATTTTACACTCATTTTGAAATTATAATTTGCAAAATTGGCGGGGAAGAAGGGGTCCGATCAAAATTTTTCATGTAAACAAAATTATTCGCAGTCGTATGATGAATAATTTTTGTTTGAAAAATTTTTCAATTGGAGCCTTAGGTACAGAAATAGGGAGATTTCTTGGAAAGGGGGATGGACCCTCGGAAAAGGGGAGGCCTTAAAAAAATGAAACCAAGCTCATTTTTTTAAAAATACGTCCTAGATTACAAATCAATCATAAAATTGCTTTTAACCTCAAATGCGGATGGACGTTTTTTTCCCCATTTGCGGCTGTACTTTTTCAGATGTTTCCAAGGTTTCCGAAAATTCGAGTAAACTTTTGTTGGAGTTCGACCTTTGATGACATTTTTAATTTTGAAAATTCTAATTTTTTTTTTCGATTTTTTTTTATGAATTATAATTTTTTAATTTTATGCTAGAATATTTTCAAAAATTGGTACTCAAACTTTCTTACTTATTTTTTATTTTATTTTTACAGAAAACTTGGTAAAAATTTCATTACAAACTTTTTCAATTAGAATTTCAAAATTTAAAACCAGCTAGAATATTTCGAAGCAATAATTTGGTCAGTTTCACAAACGAAATTCAATGCATTGTTTATTTACCCCCTCTCCCAACCCCTCTGTATTTTTAATTTATATTTTTCAATCACTCACCGATCCAATTTCCTCAAGAGGTGATTTATTTTTAGATCCAGTGGTCGTAGAATTTTTCCTGTTGAATTTCTGCACAGCTACCGTATCACGTCTTTCTTTAAACCTCTGGTAATGCGAATCGTCTTTATAAGGATTGTTGTTATTGTTGTTGTTATTATTATTTCGAAAGTAATATTCGTCTGGACAAGAGTTATGCATTTTAGAAGACATATCGTCTGGAAGAAAGTGCACATGTGTACGAAAATATTCCAAGATGTGAATTAGATACTCGACGACATCGAGTTAACCGCAAATTATACATTTCATTGTTCAAATTACATATTTATAGCATTGAAGAGCATCGTGGATCGTACTTACTCCCATTACCGCCATAATTCATTTTATTTCTATCGTATCTGTGGTCCTGAGACGAATTACTTTCGTACGTATTGCTGCTGTCATAATTATTGTTACGATTTCGGTCCTGGTTTCTGTCTTGGTTTCGGTTGACGTTCTGTTGTTGTCGATTTTCCCACGTGGATCCTGATGCGGTCGATGCTGGAGTTTGGTGCATCACGTTCATCGATGATTTCATGCAGTTGCTGGCCAAGTTATAAAAATCTTGTTGTTGTTTCATGTGTTCGCGAGTTCGACATTTTAAACTCTATTCAGATAGATGTACATAAAACGAATTATCTAGACCTTTGATTTTGTAAAAAGAAATTATTTCGTGTAAATTGAAGCTCACCTGAACAGCTACGATTACAGTTACGATGAAACACAAATGTATATTCATGATTTTTTCATACCTTCGATATTATTATGTTCTCGTATTAAAACACGATACGAAACTGAGCTCGCGAATTATTATTGGCTCGTTCGGTATGGCGAATATTTCATTTCGCATTTTAATCGTAGGATGTTACGTTTCCGCCGATTGAATTAATATAAAACCGACAATAGGATTAATAAAATTCGAGCAATTAACGTAGGTAAAAATATTATTTTAATATGTACAATGTTTTTTTTTTGCCTTGTCAAAAATGTCAACTAGTCTTAAAAATTATTTCTGATTAGCTTGTTCCAAATGGTAACCATGTTCAGGGTCTGCTTCGTAATTGAATACCTGCAGTTTGCCATCGTTGCCGTAATATCCAAAGTGACCTTTGACTTTACCGTCCGGATCACGTTCCTCGTATCGGAATTGGCGATTTTCGCTGTGTACAATGAATATGACGATATTGTTATTTATTAGATGGAATGTTCGTGTACCAAGAGAAGATGTAAAGGGAGGTGAAATTACCCTTTTCCGGTATCGTAACCAAATTTGTATGATTCGGGGCCTCGTAAACCGTGCATTTGGAATTCTATCCGGTCTTCGTTGCTTTCGGCTCCTAGGTTTGCGTTTTCTGAGAAATCCGGCGGTGGACTGTATTCCTGGATGTCCTGCAATGGTCAAAATATCGTATTTGTAGTGTTTTATGAGGTAATACAGAGAGCTCGTAATGTTGGAATTTTGTTTCGGAAATTAGGAGGAAGTTAGACAACCTATTGTGCTTAATTTTGCATGATAAGTTGCAGTTTGATTAATTTAAGGAGCAGTTCGCTCGTTATTTTGCAAATTGGATTTTTTCAAAATATGTAAGTTGGTAATTTTTTTTAATCGATTTTAAAAACGCCCATTTTTTTAATGTTGAAAAAATTTCATCTGTTTGAGTTGAAAAAATTGTAAAAAAAGTAGTTCAAAATTATCGAAATTTTTTTATTGAATTATTTAATGATTTTTTTTGTTTTGAAAATTGTAATATTTCACACCATTTCTGAAAAGTTTTATTTCATTCACCAAAAAATTTCAAAATTAGGATTCTTTCAAAAATTTGAAATTTTTTCGATTTGAAACAAAAAATTGATTGAACTGATCAAAATATTGCAATAATTTTCAAAATTGTTGAAAAAATTTAATAAAAAAATGATATGATAAGAAATGAAAAAAATGCTTCAATTCTGAAAGAATCGATTTGAAAAAAATAGATAAAAGATTTTCTAAATTTTCAAAATTTTTGTGCTGAAAAGTTTATTTCATTCACCAAAAAAATTTCGAAGGTAAAGTTCTTTCAAAAATTTGAATTTTTTTTTGATTTGAAACAAAATATTGATTAAACTGACCAAAATATTGCAAAAATTTTCAGATTCAATAAAGAAAATTATATGAGAAAAAGTGAAAAGTAATGTTTCAATTCTGAGAGAATCTGCTTGAAAAAAATTTATAAAAGCTTTATAAATTTTCAAAAGCTTTGAACTCAAAAGTTTTATTTCATTCGCCAAAAAATTTGGTACTTTCAAAAATTGGAAATTTTTTTCGATTTGAAGCAAAACATTGATTTAACTGACCAAAATATTGCAAAAATTTTCAAAATTGTTGGAAGAATTCAATAAAAGAAATGATATGAAAAGAAATGAAATGTATAATGCTTGAAAAAAATTTATAAAAGCTTTCTAAATTTTCAAAAGTTTTGAACTAGAAGAAATACATATCTACTTAATTTTTCTTAAATTCAATTTTGAAAAAAAATTGCAAAGTGTATTAAATTTTAATTACTTAACATTGTAGTTGGAAAAATTTTAAAATAGGTACCTTACTCACTTTGTTAGAAAACTTACAATTTTGAAAAAATTCATACCAATTTGAAAAAAAAAAATTTTAAAAGTCTCAATTGAGAAAGACGTCAATTCAAAACCGTTGAGGCGTTGAAAAAATTCTAAAAATGAAAATTTTTAATTTGTAAATTTTGTAGGTTATTTTGAGAGTAATTTTTAGTTGAAAAAATTTTGAAATGCGTAGATAAAGAAACCTTTAACTACCAAAATGAAATTTTCAAGTCCAAATTTGAAAAAATTCAATTTTTAATCCAAACTTGAATTGAATAAATTAAAATAAAATTATTCAAATTCTGTTACGATAGCTGAGTTTAGTGAAAAAAAATCAATTACGTACGTACTTGAATATTTTGTCAGAAAAATGCAAATCAAATATAATTTTGAATTAAAATCATCAACAATTCCAATTTTTCTCGAAAAATTTTAATTAGTTTGAATTTTGAAACTGTCTTAATTTTTGAAAAGTTTATGTTTTTGTTCGAATTTTTCGTATTCAAACGAATTCTTTTTTTTTTGAACTGATAGTGAAATAAAATTTTTAAAAAGCGTGAATTTGAAAAAATTTCCAATTTTTTTATCAGCAATTTAATTTTGAATTTAGAATTTTTCAAATTCAAAAAAGTTTTCTCGTTTATTAAGAAAAAAATTCGAATTAGAGAATGCAAAAAGTCAAAAAAATTGATCAAACTACATACAACAAAATCTTAACAATTTTAGAAAAAAATGCAATGGACATAATGTGGTTTTTTTCTTTAAAAAAAAGTTAGGAAAAGTAATTCTTATAAAATATTTTTTGTTGAAAGATACAACTTGTGGGGGGGGGCGAGTATTCTAGGTTTCAAAAAAATCACATTAATAATCCTTTAATTAAAAAAAAAAAACAAATTGTTTTCCAATTTTTTATAAATTTTAAATTAAAAGAAATACTTACTTGAGTTTTTTGAACACAATTTTTAAAAAAAATTGAGAAATGTTTTAAATTGTATGACAACAAATATTTTTGGTTTTGAGGGGAAAAATTTCAAATTGTGTACTTGTTTATTCACTTTGTTAGAAAACTTGCAATTTAAAAAAAAAATGTATTTTATGTACTTATTGAAAAAAAGAAAAAAAAAAATCTCAAGAAAGATGTAAATTCCAAGATTACGAGTTTGAATGTTTCAAAATTGAACAAATTCTTTTAGTGAAAATTTTGCAGGGTTTTTTCAAAATAATTTTGAGTTGAAAAATTTCAAGGTCTAATTTTGGAACAATTTGATCATTCATTTTTAAACCTAAATTGAATAAATTTTAATAAAATTATTCAAATTTCGATACATCTGAAATTGAGTGAAAATTTTTTCAATGTGCAATAAGTCAAAGTTTTGCCAGAAAATATTTAAAAAATTTCAATTTTTCTAAAAAAATCTAAATTTATTTAAAACGTTTCTAATTTTTGAAAAATTGATGTTTCAAAAACTGGTTCAAAGCATTTTCCTAGAAATTTCTTTTTTTTTCTTTTTTTTTTTGAATTAAAAATAAAACAAATTTTTTGAAAAGTTTCAATCAAAAAAAATTTTCATTTTTTTGATCACATGATTAAGCATTTTATGAGTTATATACTTGAGCAAGTTTCAAATTCAAAAAAATTCCCATATTTTTCAAAAAAAAAAAAAAATTAAAAAATGATACTTTTTAGTTGCATTTTTGGTTCCTTTCAATTTTTTTTTGTTCAAATACCCGTAATTATATTTCTTGTAATTACCTCGTGATCTAAGCTTGGCACAATTTGACTCTCTTGGTATCCAATATTATCAATGGTATCAGCCTTGGGTGCACTTTCCAAATCCGCTTTGGTGAGCTTCTTTTTAGACTTGACAACTTTCTTATGACTTTCACCTCCATCCAACTCGTCGAACGACACAATCGTAAAATTATCATCTTCGGCGGAAAAATCAGGCGATTTATGCTTATTGGATTTTTTCGGTCGTTCTGGCTCTTCTTCTTCAAAACTCTCTTCGCTTTCCTCCTTCTTCCCCTTATTACGTTTTTTACTCTGTGATCTTTCCGTATCGAACTTCTTCGATCCTCTGTTGGGTTTATCAGGTCTATTTTTTTTCAACGTTTGAATATATTTTAATGCTTTTTTAACGTCGTCGTCGCTGTAGCTCTTATCGTCTTGACTTTCTTTGCTCTCTTCGTCGTATTCGAATTGCTGATCGTCACCTTGGGATGGATCCTGTTGCTGCTGTTGTAGTTGTTGTTGTTGCTGTTGTAATTGATTATTCTGCGACTTGATGGCTTCGTTGAATTTATGCAATATATCGAATTCTGCATTCTGCAGCGTAACAGGAGCCAGAGTAGATAACTCGACAATGGGCATATTATAATAGATCGGTTGCTGATGTAATTTCGGCGGTATCATCATACCTTTGAGACGAGCTATATCGGCAGCTCGATCATTCAGATGATCATCCAATGCGACCGAGATGGCTGGAAAGTTATCAACAAAATCATCGTTTTCAAACGGCAATCCGGAATTTGTTTCTTCGTATTTATATATGTGAGTGACGCTGATCGGGGGCATGGTCGTGGTGAGCTGGGGTAAAGCTCGCACCACAGGAAGGAATTTCGGTTTACCCGCATATCTTACAGGTTTACGTTGCTTGAGCACGTTGAACGGATCCAGAATAGGGATCTTTTGTACACCTGGGGGAGGTATTGGTTGGAAATGCTGCGGATCCAGTTGCTTAAAAGGGATCGGTTCGACGACCGGTAAGATTGGCATTTGATGCTGGGCTGGATTCCCTTGCACTGGCAAAGGGTGCTCGTTCATGTTGAGGATTCCATTGACCAGAGGGTTGTAATTTTCGTAAATCGGATGATGGTAACTTATATCGAATGTGGCCATGGGTTGGGCTGCGTAGAATGGCATCAATGTGTCCGATTTCGGGGTCGGTCGTTTACTCGAGAGTATTGGCATGCTGGCTACTGGCAGCGTATCATTCTGGGTCACTTTGCGTTTTCGCACCATGATCTTTTTCTTTGGTTTTTTGGCCGATGAGCTGGTTGTCGATGAGACTTTGGGACGGTGCGATTTGGTCGTCGAGATCCGATGCTGGGTCGAGTTGATACCTCGGATATCGTTGGACATTAGGTATCGGTGGTGGCCATGGCTAGCTCGCGGTTCTATCGACGAGCTGGTTCGATTTTGACTCGAATAGTGTAACAAATCTAGACTCAATATTGCCATAAGAAATATCTGAAATAAAAATATCGTCGGGTTATTAAAGCCAGGAAGTCGTCTGGTATACGTTAATGAATTATATCAACCGACGAACGAATAGAGAGGAAAAAAGTGCCTAATCATAGGAAACAAACTGCAAGCATGAGCAAGCAGGTATGTTCGTTTAAACGGTGAAAAAAAAAGAGAAATAAGGTAATTGTTTTCGGTAATCCGAACACTGTTGACATTGTGGTTAGCTTGATTGCTTTCTTCGAGCTGCTTTTCGAGACGAAACATACCACAGTGAAAGCAAAAAAGCCACCTGATTCAATTGGAGGGGGGCAGCAAATTATGGGATATTTTTCCCTTCGTAAAAATTATCGATTATGGGTCCCTCTATTTTATTTTTTGGGGTATTTTGATTCATTTTTCAAGACCTGGAATCTCTTAGATCAATTTTTCGTTTTTTTTTTCCTCTTTCGAAGGCTTTCTAATGACGGAAATTAATCGTATAAAACGCAGTTCCGCCATATAAACGTCTTATGTAAAATTAACGAAAAATAATCAACATGTTAATTAAAACCTAAACCCAACTCTTCCGCTATTAGTCCACCGATGATTAGGTGGTCTGCTCCAGTAGGGGTATATTGATATTTTCCAAACGATTCGCTTTTACCATGCGTGATAATAAATTAGCCATTGAGACCTGCGTGGATGGGATACCTTAAAAAGACATCACATCAAGCGGAACCAATCTGTTTAAATTTGACCCTTAATGGTTTATTTATAATTTACACGTGTGAAGATAGATGTTCGTGGTTAAATAGTATTTTATACGGTGCGGATTTTTTTTCCCTCTACAGTCGCCTCTCTTATGTTTCCTAGATTTTCTTTTATTGTCTGATAAACTACATTTTACAATATCCGTTTTTGTATAGTAAATGATACTGCAGCCAGCATAAGGAGATGGCAAGGGGAATTGTTATTCGATATTAAACCATTATAATATGTACACAAACGTTGTACCTAACATAAAGAAATTTATACACACAAGATGGAATGTTGATTGTCTATGCAATTCTATATGTAATTGATGCTGGAGGTACTACTAGCACTTCTTGGTATACTTAATCGTATTCGTTATCTATATAAATGAAAGGCCAACACGCCACAATCATTGTCCCCCGGTGAACTTTTATACTCTAGCTTATGGTAACACATTTGTGTGTATTTATTATTGCAGTATTACCAGCGTCCTGTATTGAATGGGCATCGTTGATGTAATGTATTATTGGGGATATTGGACAATCGTGTCAGCCATCCGGAGTGTGCCAAAAGTTGAATTGATCAGCTTGTTTTGTGAATAGGGTTATAATAAGGTAGTCTGAAGAATGCGATGTTGGATTCTTCGTTATTAAAATACTCATTTGTATTTTTTTCCATTTTTTTTTTTTACGTGAGCGAGAGATTAAAAGGACTGGGACGAGTGGAGAAAGAAACTTTGAGGTTTGGTCGGGTCCTGGAGGTGAGAGGAGGAGAATCAGTGTTTGAGGATACTCTGGCTAAATGCAATTTTTGAAAAATATCAACTTTTTCAAAAATTTCTTGGGTTTTCATCATTTGAAAAAATTGTAATTTAATTTTAATCCGGAAGTTGGAATTTGGGAACGATTTAGAGTATATTGTGAATGCATCAGTCCCTTTGAGATCTACTCGAAAAAAATGATACAAAATGGGGGTGAAAATTACCTCTAAATTTACTGTGAATTTTTTTTGTGGGTGAAATTTTTTTTTATGATGGAAAAAATGAGATAAGATGATGATGAGAGGATTGATTTGATGACAAATCATAATGTTACGTTTCGAGTAAATGAAATCTACGTAATACTGAAGATTTCCATGATCGTGGACTCGTGGAAATGAGGCAAGTACAACATGAAATAAGCTGATTAACACGCTGCACTGCTAATAAGTAATTCTAGATATGCATATCTGCGCATGTTTCTGCACGGTGATCTATTTATAATTTGGAGGGGGTTTTACCCAACTTGAATGATTTTGATTTTTTTTTTTTTTGATATTGCTGAAATTATAGAAAGGATCATTAAATATGATTCAGTGGATTTTCGTTGATGTTTTTGAATTGTGGAGGAAGGAAAACTACACACTAGGGTGGTTCTTATTTATATTCTTGGTGGAAATTTTTTTTTGCTTCCGACCCCAAAAGTTATTACTTTTTATGAAAAAATGAATTCTAGAAAATTTCAGTCCTTTGATTGAAAAAAAAAGGATGCCAAATCTCTCCCAAATAACAAAAAATTTAAAATAAGTTTGAGGACAATTTTTTTTCATTTCTGATTTTTTTACTCTATTGTTCCTCACACTCACCCTTTTATTAGAAATGACTATAAAAATTTCAGCCCTTTGTTTGCAAAATAAAAGATGTCAAATTTCTCCCAAATGAAAAAAATTTGAAAATAAATTTGATGACAATTTTTTTCATTTCAGATTTTTTTGCTCCATTGCTCCTAACACTCCCCTTTTTATTAGAAATAATTTTAGTGGTTATTTTTTCATCAGAAGGAATACTGAGAGTGCCTGGAATGAAAAAAATCAAAAATTTTTAAATTTCATCCAATTTTCATTCATTTACTTTTTTTTTTTAAATTGGGGGCTTGCTCTATTCATGATTTAGTTAGGGAAAAAATTAAAAATAAGGAATTATTTTCTCATTAAAAAAAAACAATTATAGGGGGGGCAAAAAATTCAACAGTTGAAAATAGGGCAATATCTTACTACACACATTAGCATTTTTCGGGTCATTGAAACAAAAAATTATAACAACATTAATTAATGATAGTCTTTCTTTTTACTGTCTTAGTGTCTGACTTTTCATGATTTCAATTAAAGTAGAAAGTAGAAATATGACCCAGGGTAGTACTTTTGACCCCCCCCCCCCCCCCCCCCCCTTCCCCCCCCCCCCCCCCCCCCATTCTTAAAAATCGAGAGGTGCTACTTTTTGTAAGTTTTGCATGATTTAAAGTACAAAAAATGGTGAACTACAAATGAAAAAAAAAAATTAAACTAGACTATTTTAAAACCTAGAAAGATGAGTTTGGACCATTGGGTGCTGAGTTATGCTACAAAACAAAAATGTGGTCCATTTTCTACCTTACTACTCTTACATACTTTTCCAACATTTTAACAAAAAGTTCAGAAAATCATAAATTTCTTATAACAAATGCCCAAAAAACATATTTGTATCTATGATTTGAAAAGGTTTACCCTTTAAAGGGAATTTTAGCTAATTTTTTTCTACGCTTTTGCACGTGTTAAGCTTAGGCACATTACATATTCATTTTGTTTTAATCATCATTTTCCATTTTTCATTCATTCATTTTTCTTTGAAAATTAGTTTTTTTTTATTTAGATTCTTATGGTTGTGATTTTGCTATTGTTTTTTATGTCGATTTTACTATTTATACTGTTTATTTGTTTGATTTTTTTTGCAGTATATTCAAGTGTGAAATGATTTTCTCATCTAAGATACCTATTTATTTTTTTTTTAATTTGAAATACTAAATTCAATTTTTTTTTTACTACCTTTTTTTGTAGATGCCATTTTCTAGAAAACTGTAGAATTGTATCGGTATGTCGATTAGGGTGGTGCGCGAAAAAAAACATACCTCGGATTTTTATCAAATCCAAGGGGGTGGTTTATATTTATATGGGGATAAGCCATGGAAAATTTTAGTCCCCTAGCTCAAACGGGGCGGAGCTAGAGGGCCTCAAAGTGGAGTACAATGGCACCTCGGGCACACCCCTAAAAAGTTTCGATTTGAGTTTCCCACCTTCCCAGCCCATTGACCTCGAAATTGGATACCACTTTTCCTACCCTATCAGGGGGTCAAAAAGTTGCACATTGCTGAAAAATCGAGATTTTTAATTTGAAAAAAAAATTGAATACTCTTCGTTTGGTATCAAAACCGGGCCTAAAGGGCTCCTATTGATCAAAAAAAATTATTTCGATTACAAAAATTGAAAAGTTTTAATTGCAGTGTAATGAACTTTCCATTTTTATAAAAAACTAAAATTTCGCAATTTTTCATAGTGAATGTAAATTTTTTACAAAAATTGAAAGTATGGTCACACTGCAGTAAAAACTTCAATTTTTGTAATCGAAATAATTTTTTTTATCAATAGGAGCCTTTTAGGTCCGGTTTTGATATCAATCGAAGAGTATTCAACGTTTTTTTAAATAAAAAATCTCAATTTTTTTACCATCTGCAACTTTTTGACTCCCTGGTAGGGTAGGAGAAGTGGTATTCAATTTCGAAATCAATGGACTCAAAACGCAACTTTTTAGGGGTGTGTCCGAGGTGCCACGCAGGTGATACCACCCAAAAGTGGCAAAAACCGTATTTTTTTCGAAAGTTACCCCACTTTGAGGCCTCCTAGCTACGTCCTCCTTTGAGCTAGGGATCTAAAATTTTCTATGATCCTCATATAAATATAAACCACCCCATTGAATTTGGTCAAAATTCCAGATATGTTTTTTTTTACGCGCTCCACCTTGATGTTGATGTGTAACGATTGGTCAAAAATTTGATGAATAATAATCTTGCCCAATTTTTGGAATGATAAAGTTGTTCTCGACCAATCAGCAGCAACACAATTTCAATTGTGTAATTCCACAAAATCTATATTTTTGAGGATTTCTAAAGGAGATCTGGGTCGAAGTTTTTGTTGATTGGAAAATTCTAAATTAAAATTGTTGATGGTATTTTTTCCATGAAAATGTAAAAGTAAAGAAGTGGGAATCCTTTTGACATGGAGGTATACGTTTCGTGGCTTGGGGTTCATCTTGAATATTTGCAGGTCACGAAATTTTTTTACCCTGAATGACTTTTTGAACTTGAAAAAAATTTATGAATGTTTTTTTAACTAGGAATTTTTTTAGAGATTTTGTATATATCTTACGAAGAAGGGGGGGGAGTAATTCTGAAAATTTGGACGTGACAAAAATTCATCACGAAATTTCGTCACAAATTTGTTTCACTCAGATAACCTTTTTGGACTTGAAAAAAAAATGGAGAAAAGTTGACTTTTCAGACTTGTCATCGTTCAGCTAAAATGACTCTAATTCGGACTTCCCCAAATTTGAGATAAGAAAAAAATTCAGAGATCTTGTGTTCGATGGCCAAAAGACATTGTTTTCTCACACCACCGCCACCACCACCACCACCACACCCCCCTCCCCCATTTGATCATTGAATATTTTAATTTGATTAATATGCGTTGAAGAAAGAAGAAAAGGAAGTAACGGAAAACAGAGAGATGTAAAAATGTCAGAATTGAAAAAATTTTGTCCCTAGAAATTTAAAATTGAAAAAGTTTGAAAGGTATCTATTAGAAAAAGAATAAATTGATCGTGATTGAGGGGGAAAAGAAGAAGGATAAGAAGAGGCAATACTAAATATACAAAGTTTGTGCTCGAACAAGTCAATAATTCCAGGGAGAGAATTTACAGGTGAATGGAGGTGAGAGTTGAAGTATTTCAAAGTGAAGATTGGAGTGTCGATGGAGGTGTATTCAATACGTTTTTTGTTATTGAAAGATACTCAACAAACTAACTGTTTTTTTCCTGTTCTGGAAAATTTTTGTGTAATTACTTTAGTTGCCTGTGGATTTTTTTTTGAGCAGGAAGATGTAGCAGAGGGAATTAACGACTGTAAAAACTGGAATTCTTAACTTTTAGTACTTCATTAACTGTTATATTCATTTTCCCCTCCAAAACAGAGCATTTTATTAAGTACTCAGTATTTTTTTTTTATTTTCTGTAATACTCATTTCAAACGTTGGTTTTCATAATGTTTTGGATGAAGGAAATTAGGAATGGGGTTTTTAAAGATTTTTCATTCCAATGTGTTAATTATTCGTAATTAGTAGCTATCATGTTCCGTTTAGGCATCATTTCTTTACAAATTTTCCCAACAAAGATAAAAGAGGGAAGGTTCTTGAAAAATTTTCATTTCCAACTCATTCAGTTTGTTTTTTTTTTACTCCTCGAATTCTACTCGTATTCACTTTTCTAGTCCTATTGGCATTTATTTTTATTCATTTTCCGTATCGAGAATAGACCGGAAAGCTGATTCGTGTAAATTAAATCCAGCCAAAACCGACCTAAAAATACCCTCGATACTAAACTCAAACATCCTAGCTATTTAATTAAACCTTTTTTATTTTCGACTTTTTTTTTCCTCCAACGCAACGTATGTACGTCGTCTCGTATATACGTTTCATATACGTACTCTCGTTTATTTCACGTTGTCATTACAAGATGACGCAGGTCTTCCGAGAGATTTTTTTTCCTTCGTGTGTGTCTGTGTGTTTACGACGAAAAATACATAGACTCAGGTATACCTCTTGACATGGCCGGCATCGCAGTCGGCGCGGCGACTTATTTAATAGACATGATAGACTCGCTCATTATACACGGTACATGCGACTCAATTTAATTAAGCTTCCCTCCCTCGGTACCCGTTATTTCACCTTTATTTTTTTCCTTCCTTTTTTTTTTCATCATACGTGCAATGTTGGTTGATCTCCGTATGGTCTCGTAGGGTTTCGTATGAGTGTGTTTGTGGAACTCGTACAGTGACGTCATTTTGGCATTTTGCGGCGAAGGATTGTGACGAGGAAGTGAAGAAGTTTTCATGTGTGAGAGCTGAAGATGAATTGGCGTAGGGGAAATTGTTTTGAATGGGAGTTGTGAGATATTTATCATTTGGTACGAAATGTACTTAATACGAGTTATTTTTGCATTGAAAAGAGAATTTTTGTAGAGATGATGGTTGAAGATGTAATAAATTTTTTCAGATTTTTCGACTCAGCATAAAAATTTTCTAGAAAAAGAATTCTCTACTAAAAATTATATTTATTATTTTGTCTCAATTGAGAGCAATTTCTTCCCTCATTCGGTCAATCCCTATATTTTCAACTTGAAACGAAATTTTTCAGCTGTGGTGGGGCAAGCTGCCCTCATGCCTCCTCCCATCAATCGCCACAGCCTTTTGGTTGAAGGAATCTCCTTCTCTTGTGCTATCATTCGTAGCAAAAATAAAATTTACACGCTGAGTACGAAAATCACAAAATAATAAAATACGAATTTAAAAATTTACAAGCGCCTGTCCAGAGCACCGAAAATGACGTCATCATACGAGTTTCTGTATTTGATGCGTTGATTTTTACCAAGTCGAAATAAACAGGTTGAATTTATTTTCGTAATTTTTTTCTTGGATTTTTTTTTTATAAATCTTTTCACAAAATTTTCTGTGATATAACAGCAATTTTTTTCAAAACTTTGTGAATAGATAAATAATTATGTATTTATTAATTAAAATTTTTTTCCCCTTTTTTTTCGATAATTTTTATTGTACCTACACTTTAAATCCATGTATCAAGTTTTTAGTATTTTAAAAATCATCGAGTGCCTAGGTACCATTGAAAAGTCTCCAGAAATTTTTTTCTTATATGAAAAATAATTCAAATTCTTGTATCAGAAAAATTGAATATTTCAAAATTTTTGGAAAAATTGCGATGAATTATTGGTAATAGAAAATTTTCGAAAAAAATTTCGAACATTACTTGAAGAAAATTCAGGGTAAAAAATTGAAAAATGTAAAAAATTATGAACATTAATTCAATCGGTTTTGAGCTAGGTAATAATCAACGCACCAAACACAGAAACTCGTATCATGACGTCACTCTCGGTGCTCTGGACAAACGCTTGCAAAAATTTGACCAAAAATATATAAAATTCTGATAATTATCAAAAAAAAAACTAATTAAATTTTTAAGATTGTTTTTCGATAATATTCATTCAATTTTTCGTTCATACGAAGAAGCTGATTACGTCGAAATTGTTCTGATAGATGTTGTAAAAGTTATTGAAAGGTCGCGTCGTAAAAATTGTTGGAATTTTGGTTGAATTCATTGAAAATGTGGTGGAAATTGCCAATAAATCGTGAAAATCACCGAATAGAAATTACTTTAATGTCTTTAAAATGGTCAAAACTATTGTTAAATTTGTTTAGGCGGTCGAAAGAAATGAAAATCGTCGAAAACGTCATTAAAATAATGAAAACTGTAAAAATATTGCTATACTGATCAAAAATGTCGTTTAATTTTTGGAAATCGTTAAAATTGTCAAAAATGCTTTAAAAAATCTTTGAAAATACCGTAAAAACCTATCAAAAATTCATGAAAATTCTCAAAAATCTGCAGCTGAAACTTGTTGAAATATTTGCCTAAAAATCATCAAGAATTCTGTGATATTCGTCGTTTGTGTAATCTTTGTTCAATTTTTATAATTTTTCAACATGTTTACGCAAACTATCTTATTTATAATTTCTGATTTTTTCCCTAACATTTTCAAGTTTTGTACATTGTTTGAAACATTTTGCATTATTTTTCAACAATTTTTTCGAAATTATCAACAATTATTACAATTGATTTTTGACAATTTAAAAAAATTTTACCGCGTTTTTGCATTATTTTTAACCAATTTTAATGTAATTTTCGATAATTTTTATGGTTTTTTATGTGGTTCTTACAACCACGCGTATTTACGAATTTTTATTGAAATTTTGATAATTTTAACGACATTTTCAATGGTTTTTATTTAAGATTTTTTATAACTTTTTATCAAAGTTTTAAGGAATGTTTTAACGATTTTCATGATTTTTTGGTCATTTTAATATTTTCAGTCATTTTCACGATGATTTTCAAGATCAAATTTTGTTACAAAATTGTTTAAATAACAAGAAAAAAAACAAAAAAGGACGAGTTTCAATTTTTGCAATCATTTTTTTCATCGTGAATCGAACCCTGATTAAGGATGCAAATGCCTGAAGTAATTTTTGGGAATGGAAACCATTATTTTGTAAAACTTCAATAAAAAAGTTTTAAATTAGGAATTCAATTAAGTTCATAGATATTTTAATATTTGAACGAAAGATCTATTTTTTCATTTTTTTTCTGTAAATTGAACCAAGTTTTCAACTTTCCATTTTGAAACAGCGTTAAATTCGGACTGAAAAAATTTCGCAAAATTTCAAAACATCGAAAGTTGAACTTTCTCATGAGAAGTTGGAATTGAAAAATTGAGCTCAAGGTTGAAGCTTTCATTTAAAATTCTGAAAAACATGCTATTGAAGTAATTTTTCATATCTCAATTTGAGTTATTTCCTAAATGATGTCTTTGATGAGTGAACAGCCCCCCCCCCTAATTTCAACAAAAATCTACAAAAGTTACGAAGGTGTGTGATGTGATAATATGAAATAGTATTCTTCGAAGACGCTGAATACAAAAATATTTGTAACATTATTTTCTCGATTCAACCTCTAAAATTCTTTCCTCCACTCTCCTTCCCCCTCCCAATAAATTGGGTCAAAATTTCGAAAATTTTCAAAAAATTGTGTGATACATACATATAATAATAGGTACATTTTCAAGAGTGCTGAGCAAGGATCTGGGATTATTTTTGTGATTTGATCTATTTTACCCCTTCCACTTCTCCCATCACACCAATTTTGGGTCAACATCTTGGAGAAAAAACCGGTTTTGAGCTTTTTCGATAACAATAAGTAACTTTAGATATGTCAGGCAACTTCAATACTTTTTTTGAACTATCTCCTTTCTCGTACCCACAAATATCCTGAGGTGTTGGACGTTTGAATTTCAAAGAATAATTTTGAGATCGCACTTTTGATAATTTTACAGACTAAAAGCCATTTTAGGTCTCACAATATTGAAACGACGTATGAAAATATTAAAGTGAAAACTCATTTATTAAATCGTCCGAAAAGTTTTCCCTTTTTTTTCGTCCATGTCCATCAAAACGTATTCAACTTCACGGTCGACACTATATAAGGGTTTTTTTGCCACTCCACGTATAATTTTTTTTTGCAACCGATACCAACACGACGCTGCTCGCAAAGTATATGGGAGAAGGTTATTTCACACTCGCAGCATGCAGGCTGGCTGGATATTTATAATTTGAGAGAATTTGGTGGCGTTAGCATGCTGCGTGAGAGAGTCATTAATCGATGCGTATTACGTGAAAGTTTGATGGTTAGAAAATTGTGTGCGAGTTTATAGCCTCAGTTTCTTATGTAAGCTTTAGAATATGGTCCGCCGAAGCATGCAGAAAATTTCAGCGCCGCTGTACCCAGCCGTTCTCGGGTATAACCTATCTGTGGGATGGTGTTATAGACTATATAGACGTAGGATTTATAAATTTTAAGTAATTCTTAATGGAAAATTACGCAAAAAGCGTAATTAAATGTGATGGCGTATGCGAAAAGCAGATTAAGCGCCACGCCGGCCGATTATCGGTCACGTAGTAATTTCGGAAGACAATGCCACGTTACGATAATTTCACGTGTGTGGTTGTGTTGTGTACTTCGGATTGCGTTCGACTTTGTGCGATATAGTTATAGGTAGATTGAGATACCTCTATGTCTACATAGGCAGTTGTAATATGCGTATCGCAGAGCGCCGAGTACCTGTGTGTGGTTTTGATTAAAACGCTAACTGCAGCCGCAGCTTCATAGGCGACGTCATAAACCCCACATAGGACCATAAGCCGACTTCAATAGCCTTAAATGTTTGATACGAATCGGTGTGCTGAACAATTTAGCGAAGAATTTTGCACTGAGAGATGTGGGACTACTAATTTGTGTGGATTTTCATTATGCAAATAAAGAGACCTTGGATCACCTAGTTTTCCACCGAATTAAAATATTCCGAATGTTTTTTTCTCTCTCTTTGTATGCGTCGCGTTTAAATTAATTATTATGTATTCGTATTTGTTAACGAGATGCAGAATGCAAGATGTTTGAGGTGGATTTTCCATCGTCTTCGGCAGACTATTGTGATGCTTGGGTGGGTTTTTAAATGTTGGGAAATGAATCGAATGTGATTGTTCTTGGGTTTATCTAAGTCGAGTCAATATTCTTTGGCCAATAAAGTAATGCTCTGATGAGAAATGTAAATTAGATCAAAATTCCAGAGAAGTATTATGTTCAAATCCAAAATCGGTGTTTCAAGAGATATGAAGAAAAAAACAATATTTGGTGGACCAAAGTCTTAGGAATTTTCAAGGCTTTCACTTGAAGAAAATTAGTGATGATATTTCAAATTTCATATGAAAATTTCACAGAAAAATGGAAAAATAATTCTAAAATCATCCCATGAAAAATAATAATGTCAAAAAATCTCCAGTTTGACACGAAGAAGAAAATTTGAAATTCTAACTTGTTTTTTGAGAAAAATTATGAAAAAAATTTGTATTAGGTATGAGTAAACTGAAAAAAAATGGTTAAAAATTTATACCAAATAAATTTTCTGAAAAAAATTAACTGTCAAAACAATTATTAAAAAATGTAATGTTTTCCTGTACAAAATTTTTTGAGAAAAAATCCTCTAGAAAAATGTTGAAAAAAATTTTTAAGAAAAATTGAAAAAAGTTCTTTTAAAAAAATTGAAAAAATGTACCTATAATCTTATTAGTAAAAAATAGTTTTTTGACAATTTTTTTTTATTTTTCAAAAAGTTGAAAAAAAATTGCGAAAAAAATATAACAGAGCAGGTAATTATTTTAGAAGTATTCTTTGAAACAAATGTAAGTGAAAAAATGAATATCTCATTTTCGTAAAATGAATGTACAATTTAAGATCCATCAAAAAATTGTACTTTTTCGCCATCAGAATTGATCATTATTTGTATGTGGGGGGGGGGGGGGTTTGTCTAGTCGTTTTTTTTTGGGGGGGGGGTTTGCCTAGTCGTTATTTTTTTGATTGATTTTGTCATTATTATAATTAGAATCAGAGTGAAATCATTTTCGAGCACTTCAAGTATGACAATCAGAATTTCAAGGACTTCATTCAGCTGCTATTTTTGACATTTTTTCCGGGAAAAATTGAAGAAGGAAAATTATTCGTGATTCGACCACACTAAAATAATCAATTAATTTTTTTTTTGATCATTTGATAATATTTCAAGCAATTGATTTCTAAATTTTTGCATATTAGTTGATCCTTCGTTTTTTTAATCGTTAATTGATAATTGAAGATTTTTTGAAAGAGGTTATTTTTGACTTGATCATTTTTCTCGATTTAAATTAAATTCTTCTGTGTAAATGAATCAGCGTATGTTATTGCCATTTAAACAACTATTTTATTCCGAATTGAATAATCAGTCAATTATTCATACTCGTATTTAGATATTTTCTGCTGAATTTTCAATTTTTTTATGAATTTATTTAGTTAATTAAATTTGTGTTTGATTCAGTTGACTTTCAAATATCATACAAAGATTATTCGTTTATTCATTTCTGGGTTTCTCTTTAGCATTTGCTTCGATCAAATTTTTTGGAAAAAAAAGATCAATGATTTTTCAATTTCGAATCTGATGTTTCTGTATTAACCATCAATCAATTTTTGTTTGCTTTTTATGATTTCCTATTCGATTGATCAATTCAAAATCGGTCAAATAATTAATGAATTGATTTGCAATTTCATCGACTGTCCTGAAAATCAAAACTTCTAATACACAATCGATTTCTTAAAATTCAATCATTCAAATGATTCTCTTTCAAAATAAACTAGTTTTTCATCAATTTTTTGATTTTAAAGTTTTTTTTTCTCTTGAATATTTCTGTTTTTTTCAAATCTGTGAATCACGATCAATTTTAAAACTTAGTCAATAAAACTTTTTTCCATGATTACTGAAGTTCTTGGTAGATACCTACATTGATTTTTTTTTTTATCAATTGATCAATTTTTAATTTTTTTTTTTGTTTTCAAACTAATCTAAAAACTGTTTTTTCTTCATCCAAATTTTGAAAAATTGATCAACGATTAATTTTGAATAATTAACGATTGATGAATCGATTTTTCCCCCAGAATCGATTGATTTTTTTTTGATCAATTGATTAATTTTTTTATTTTATTTTTGTTTTTGAGCAACTTTTTCTTCTTTATTCAAATTTTGAAAACTGTACCACGATTGATTTCAAATAGTTTCCGATAGATACGCCGACTTTTTTCGCATTGATCGATATTGATTTCTTTGATCAATTTTTTTTATTTTCTTTTTGCTTTCGAGCAAATACAAAAAAAATTTCCTTCATCCAAATTTTGAAAATTGACCAACGATTAAGGTTTTGAATAATTACCAATTGATGTATAGATTTTTCCATATTAATAGATGGCTTTTTTTGATCAATTGATGATTTTTTTTATTTTATTTTTGTTCTTGAGCAAATCCAAAAACTTTTTTTCTTCATTCGAATTTTGAAAATTGTTCCACGTTTGATTTGAAATTTTGAATATCTAATTACCGATCGGTATATCGATTTTTTTCAAATTGATCGATTGAATTTTTTGATCATTTTTCTTTTTCTTTTGAGCAAATCCTATTTCAAATTTTGAAAATTGTTCCACGATTCATTTTGACTTTACCAAGGTTCTGATCGACTCATTTTTTAAAAAATTTAATTGATCGACTTTTTTTCATAAAATTGATCTCAGTTTTTGATTTTTTTCCAAATCGATGTCAGTGATTTCAAATGAATTCATGCAATGACCCTGTTTTGTTTTTTTATTCGAAATTTAAAAATGAATTAATTTGGATTTTTTTAATTGCAACAGACCAATTGGGAAGGGGGAAGAATTAATCATCCAGTTTTCAATTATTAATCAACTGATACAGATTTTTTCTATTTTGGTCAATTTTTTCAATCAATCGATCAATTTATGTTTTTTTTCTAGTCGATATGCGTGCTCATTTGATAATCGAAAAAAAAATATTTGTAGTTGTTGAAAGGAACATCGATCAGTATCATCACAATTCACATCATCCGTTCAGATTTCTTTACAATTTTTTTCTGTTACTAATTCCAATAATTCCTGATTTTCAAAAATTGATATCTCGGTATTTTCGAATAAATTCAGTGACTTTTTGAATCGGTTGCCTACCCTTCTCCGATTAATTTTTTTCATCAGTATTTCATTTTTCACGATCAATTGAAATTATTTAAGATGATCGAAGACAAGAGCAATATTTCTGCAATTCTGTTGATAATTTTGTATGACTGCTAGATTCGTTCATTTTGAAATAATTATTCACTCTGAATTTCCCCATCCTCGATTTTTTGAATTCCAGAAATTTTAATATTGATTCTAATCTCGATCGGTGTGAAAATTGAGATTATTACATTACGAGCTCATCATCTTCTGAAACCGTTACCTCACCTTTCATTTTTTTTCAACGTATGATTCTCATTTTCCCATATCTTCCATTTTACAAACAATGGGAAAATTCGCCTATACACTGCAGCCTTCGCACAACCTAGTCGATGCTTTTTCCTTTTAATTTACGATGCATTAAGATTTGTCGTAACCATATACCTCCTACATCGAGCGCCGTGAACATTTATGTAATCCATTGACGCGCCATGCCGCCGCACGATATATCGATGCATTTGTCACGGATTTAAATACAATTTTGCCCGATCATTTCACACATATTAGCGCCTGCTCATAACGACAAATGTATTATGCAGTGACATAGAATGCTACCAAAAAGAAAAAAAAAAAAGAATCACACAGCGAAATAAGAAAAGGATGCATAGAAAAAAAAGTAATTAGTCAGATGTTCGGTGCTCATCCTGCATCGATTATGTAAATAGTGCAGAAAAACGTTAAATCTATTTCTCTTTTAACTATATACGATAACACCAGTATCTGTATATCCTTCATGGTAAATGTGTAACGATGCGTATGAGTGTTGTGTAAGCTCACTCGTGCGAGTTCCGCGCATTCATCAAATTACCTATCGCGTTGTCGCGATTTCTCCTCAAAAATCATCGAATTGTTTGGTGCGGTGCCTTATAGATTTATGTACAACGCATCTCACACGTACTGCACAAATGACACCGACTTTATTGCCCAATGACAGCCGTGTAACTCAATAAATATATCAAAAAAAGGTGAAAAAATTGTACCTCGGTTTGATAGATTTATTATATTAAATAAGACTCGTACGAGTATTTGGTTTTAATTGACCTTTCGATTTTTTTTCTACCGAAGTATGAAATTTCCACGTATGAGAGTATGCTACCTACACGTAGATACATCAGTGGCCACATGAACATGTTACACGTCAAATTACCAACTGTTTTGACCATATTTTGATAATCGTGATACGTGATGTCGTATTGAATTAATAATTCTCGCCGGCGAATTGATTTAATACGCATGATAGCATTTCCTTCACCCTATCTGAAAATCTACCAAATTGCTGATTCGTGGTGTTTGTCTCGACTCGAGGAAATACCTTCGAGATGCGAGAAAATTTAAGGGATATGTGTGTGGGCGAAAATAGGTGTATGTACGTGTACGCAGCTCGCGAAAGGAGGAAAACACTTACAGGAGAGCCCCCGGAAGAAATACCATCTCGATGGGTTATTTTCACTGTATCGTTATACGCTGGGTTTGGGTTCCTTCTTCATATCTTCGGCACATTGTTTATTATCTCTTTATTTTAGAGAGTACGACAAGGAATTACTTTAATAAGTAATCTAGTGGGCAAATGAAGCGTGAACAGTTGCGATATTAATTTTCAAACTGCGTTAATGACCGTTAAAACGTCGTAGTCGTCGTGCCCAGTGTTCAACTGTTGTATCACGGTGTTGCCGGATAGGTCTTTTGAACCGCAAAGATCATCTCTTTATACAGTTGTGTAAAATTATGGTAGGAAAAAGTTGAGATGGTTCCAATTTTACAAACAGTCTGTGATAGGATTATTTGCAGAAGTTGGATGAGTTATATGGTACTTTTGGGTTTATACTTTATACGATGGGCTTGCTGGTGTGTGTGGTTTGGTTCTGTGTGATGGTAGGTTTTGTTGGTTTGCTGGGTTGAAGAGGATGTGAATATGTGGAGAAATGGATTGCTGAATTGAAAATTATGATTGGAGGAGTTTTCCTGAGGTGTGTTTTTTTTTTCAGATACAGACGTTGCCATTTATCACGATGGTCAAATCGAGCGATAATCGCGTAAAATTCTAGGTAAGTATTTAAAATTATGGACGAGAAATATTTGGTTACTAAATTGAAAATCTTCGGCATTGAGTTCAAAAATATTTGGCTACCAACTGTGTGACGGTTATATATACGAGTGCGGAGAGTTTTTTCGAGACACTTCTCCAGTTATTTCCAAGCTTCTAACATTCTTGTGTTTATTCTGTTCATTATATTTGTGTTCATTTTAAAAGTAAGTTATTTTGTAATATCCTAGTTAGCGTAGTCGCTGTACTAGGTTTTCCATCTTTTCATTTATTTCACTGAATGTATATTAATTAGCGAAGTCGCTTTATTCGATAACTTCAAAACAAACCTAGACAATACAAGCCATGAAGCTAGATTTGGCAACCTTGCGCTAGACGGCCGACTTGAGCA
>FIZU01025847.1:0-16410 GCA_900064475.1 Pseudococcus longispinus
GATTTTCTGGCCAAACTAAGGGTGCTACGAAAAAAATGCAAGGGATGAAAATTGTAGATCTTGAAATTCTCTTTCTCCTACGAGCTAGTAGTTTTTTTTCTAGAGGGCTTAGTTTTTAAGATTTTTGCAGTCAGTGTTTTTTTTTTCATTTTTAAAATCACCGACCTTAAAAATGGGTCACTTTTTTTGGCCGAACTAAGGGTCCTACGAAAAAATCGTAAGGATCAAAATTGTAGGGCTTGGAATTCTTTTTCTCCCACCAGCTATTTGTTTTTTTGTACGGGGCTTAGTTTTCAAGATTTTTGCAATGTTTTTTTTAATTTTTTAAAAAGTTTGATTTTTGAACATTCACTTTCAAAATGCTTATAACTCCGTTAATTTTAAAGATAGAAAGCTTCACTAGGTTTCATTTTAAATGAAATTTTATGTACAATAAGGAAATGATTTCAACTCACAATCGACTTGGGCGCCAAAGTGGGCCTTTTTCATAAATAACACCACATAAGTAAGTATAATTACTTATTTCTTTGTGATTTTTTAAATCACCTCATTTTTTTATTTCTGTTGAAAGATGCTCTCTGCTGTAAAACATGACCTTGTAAATTCTGGTTCAATTTCTCAAATCCAAATTCCCGGATGAAAAATTTTCTGAATAACTTTTTTCACAAATCCCCTCACTTCAATGATCTCTTACTTGGCATGTTATTGGGAAAAAATTGAAAGAAAAATTTTTTCGGCTCATTGTATTTTAAAAGTTGTCCTTGAAAACATATTTAAAATCCGCTTAAATCCGTCAGTGCCTTAATTATTTTTTTGAAGAATTCTGTAGCACCCTGCATCCCCCCAAAATTAGTTATAATAAAAATGGCGAGTGAGGCGTCCAAAATGATTGAAATTTCACACCGAATATGAATATACCATTCACATCATCAAATTCTTGATTTTGGGCTTTAGGGGTTAATTTTCAAAATTTTCCATCACTTTTTGCATTGAAATAATTTGATGTCGTACGTTCTCAGAAATTTACCAATTTTTTGAAGAACCTACACGCTTTTATTTTCGTCTCTGCCCTACGCCTTTCTTCATTGAACAAGTCATCATGTACAGTCATATGTTATCGAAATAACGATACCTGCTGATGCCATGCCGGTGACACGACGAGGTTTCGGCCATACAAGCGTGCGAAGAAAAGCTCCAATTTTAGAGAAAATTAATTAAGTACAATATGAAAACGTACAAGTGATTGATTAACTAACAGACGAGTTTATTTCATATATCGCTAGCGAAGCACAATTATTACACACATTTTGTATAATAAGCTCCCCTGTACTAGGTACCTGCACGTGTTAATTTTAGACTTGATAAACCTGCAAATCGAATGTCGAATTGTTGCGAAAGGTAGCAGGGTTATGGCCTAGTCGAAAATACCAAAAAAGACAACGACATCGACATGTTCACGAGCTCGAGCGGTGAAAAATTACATACTTAAAATAGCCGAGTCTAATGCACTTGGGCGTGATTTCGATTGCGAGATTTCTTTTTCCGATGCTGCGAAATTTGCCACGATTTTAATATTTCATATTTTCTATATACAAATACGAAACGTCGTCTTCATTTGTACTGTCTGCGGCCCGTTGGTCTGGTAAATGGGGCCCATTAATCAAAACAGCGCAGTTATCCGGCCGAGAGTTGTTCTTACGTGGTTTGCAAATTGTTGATCGTGTCTGCGTAAGGCGAATACGAAAGGATACCGTGTGTCGTGTATGCGAATGCACAATTGCGCGAATACGAGTACTTTATTCGTATAGGAATAACGAGACAGGCAAAAAATACGTACTCGTTTACCTGTTCGATAGAGTATGGGACTTTGCGAGTACAAATTTTTCTCGTGTTTTTATTAATCATTTACACGCATACACTTATCATAATAAAGTGTTCGCATGTACTGTATGTGTACACGTACACGACAACTTCGATACGTTTGTTTACACGAGCTGCCCTCCGCTACTTCCTGCGTCCTCCCTTATAATTAATTAGCTCGATTCTTCTCCGCGCGGCGCGCCGGCCAGTCATTAATATAATTTATTCGCCTTCGTCATCCTACAGCCGAAGCGTCGATTATTGCGATACCAAATACATATTTTAAATTCGCGTTGCAATATATTTCGCTAATATCGCGGATTTTTTTCCTACTCTGGGCTCTCGCCTCTTCCACCCTTTGAGATCTTATCTGGCCGCGTGGATCGACCTTGAAGTGGCGAGTACTACGAGTATAATTCATTAATATTTGTCTAGTCTTCGAATACCTGAATGAGATTACGACACGGAAACATCTCCAACCAATGCGTCGTTCTAGAGCAGATTATACTCGTCTCACGACAGTAGGTAGATCGAGCGATCAACTGTGCCAGATTAGTAACTGATTGATGTGGTCTTAATTTAATTTGATTGGGTTGAGGTCGAGTTAAAGATCATTAGGCTTTGTCAAGAAATTGGTTGTTGCATTTTTTCCCTAAATAAAGATGGAACTTGGAAGCAATGGCTCCGAGGAACATCGAAGAATCAAAGGTTGTTCGAGTTATTAAAATATTGCCAAAAAAAATTGGCGACAACGTTAATTTAATTTAATATAAGATAAGTCTTTGGTGGGGGGGGGGGGGGGGGGGATTGAAATTTTGATGGAAATTCAAGTATTGATATTGATCCTTTGAAAAAGATGAATTTTTAGTTGAATCAAGTGGGATCGGGAATAACCGAAGTTAAAAACTTGGAAAATTGAAATACTTATGAACGTCGAAATAATTAATTTTAAATGTCTTCAATTTCGACTCTTGAATTCAACTTTTGAAAGGGAGCACGGATGCATAAGGCTCAAAATTTGAAAATTTTCCAAATGAATCTAGTTCGGTCGAAATTTTTCAAAATTGAAGTCAACATTCAAAGAAATCTTGAACTTTTACAACATTTTGTTGATTTTAAAGAAATTTGGTTGATATTCCAACAATTTTCAGCGATTTTCATGAAAAGTCATCGATTCTTCTTATATTTCGAACGATTTTTTCGACAATTTGGAAACTTTTTCGTTGGTTTTAAAAGAAATTTCACATTTTTCAGCATTTGAAAAAATTTTTATCTTATTTTACACAACTTTATGGAACTCGCATCTATTTTTACGGAATTTTCCACGATGTTAGTTCATATTGAACAAATTTTTCTTTCATTTAAAAAAATTTTTCTTGGTGTTTTGAGCTTTTTTTTAGTGTTTTGGAAACTTTTGATGATATTTTATTCACTTTGTGTAATGTTTAAAACGATTTTTCTGCCATATTAAACAATTTTGATACAATCCTGAGAACTTTTGCGATATTTTGTACAATTTTAATCACGAATTGACGTTTACATGATTTTTAACAAGTTTTCTTTCGTTTTAAACAGTTTTCGTGCCATTTCGAAAACTTGCATGATACTTTACATAACAAAATATAATTTTTTAAATTGAGCGAAAATATTTTCCGAAGAAAAATTCAAGAATTGAGTCAATAAAGGGAAGTGGAAATTTTTTAAAGGTAAATAAACTGTAAAAAAACATTTTATACCAATTATAAGTGATGATTTGTAATATTATTTATCTTTTATGTTTGTAAATACGATTAATTTGTAATAATTTCTGCATATTTGAAAAAAAATCGCAGGAAATACGTATTTTTAGAGATAGATTGGTAATAATGTATGTATTTTCAAAAAGTACGTATGCTTTCTGAAATGCATTTTTTTATTTCAACTTGTTTGAATCTTAAATAATTTTCATTTACCATTGACAATATTGAGTTGATTGCATCAACATTAGGTCGAGCTTTTGTCTTCAGGAAGAAAATATTTCACTATTTAGAAAACCAAAAATCTCGATTCTCAGCGATCTACAACTTTTAACTGGCAGTTTGCCACCCTATGTTACATCGAATTGAGTGCTCGATGACTGGGGGAAGGAGGGATAGAAACTCAAATTACTTTTTTAGCCCCCATTTTTTTGTTCGTTGTTTTAATTGATACTTGCTCTTCAACTTCAAGAGTGGTTCTTCTTCGAGGACTATACTGTAGTTCCACTCCCATTTGAGCAAGGGGACAAAAATTTTGGGATGAGTTTCTATAAATCAAAATGATATACCGCTGTGAATTTGGTCAAAAGCCAAGGTATGTTTTTTTCATATGTTCAAGATAAATATCAAGGAATTTTTTAAAATTTTGATTTATATTTCTATAACTTTCCAATATTTCTATCCAGATTTTCAAAATTGATAAAAAGTTATTGTCACAATTTTGTACTTGATTCGTTTTTCTAGAACTTTTCTATATCTTGTTAGCTACTTTACAAAACTTGATTACAAATAATTTATTTTTCAACTTTCGGGGTGCGAAAGTTCGGATTTCGATTTTCGGTTTTGCAAAATTAGGTAATTTTCTATACCCTAGAACTATTAGGTATCTGTCCAATCGTTAATCAGACTGTCTAACAATCCTGCTTTTCCTTCAAAGTCCTGCTTTTGGGTTAAATTAGGTTTAATTTCCTGTTTTTTTTTCAAATTATTCTGAGAACAATTTTGCTGATCTGATCAGACTATTCATAATTTTGTTTTGTATTAAAAATTACAAATTGTCAAACAAATTTTTCGTGATTTCGTGAAAGTAGGTATAATTGCGAGGGAGGGAGGGAGGGAGAGAGGGAGTAAAATTTTCATTATGAAGAAGTATTACCAAAGATCCTGCAAAACTCCTCGTTTTTTGGTTTCGATATTTTGCGAGACAGTCTGTCAAGATATCCAGGATTCCAGAGAACTATAATGATGAAAAGGGTGCGCTCATCCTCGTCTGAAATAAGTGACTTTTTGTACGTTAGTAAATACGAATACATTGTAGTTGACAATAGAATTTCAAAAACGTATATCCGTTGAATTATTTCGCTATACGTTTGTCTCCTGAACTTCGCAATTCTTTCTTTTTTGTTCTGCGATAATAGGATGATTTAGCGTGTATAAGCCATTACACCTAATTAAGTCGACCGCTAGTCACGATACTCAGTATGGTTTTTTAATATTTAATTTAGGAAGCGATTCGATTTTCGAGGAATAGGCTACCCCGCGCGATCGAATACACTCGAAAGCACCTCTGCGCGATAATAAATTTGTTTTCAAATGAATTTTAATTGGCGCGTATATTTTCGAAAATTACGAGACACCATAGAGAAGCTGTACGATGGAAATACTCTACGCCAGAATGACACGTCTAATTACGATCAAATAATAGGACATTAACGAGTGTTTTCACCAACTCATCGACAATAATTATACTCGGAACGGAGTGTATTTCAAATACGTACGAAATTTTCGTCGTCGGTAGAAGAAGAAAAAAAAAAGATTTTCCAACATTGCGGCGTATAATTACCTATACCTAACCTACCTGCAGATACACCTAGTTGCAATCGTAAACTACATGCAATATATGTCCGAATAGCTACATAATGTACGTGCAGAAATTCATACGTATAGATAGATACGTAAATTGTGACCCGGCGCCGGTTAATTTATAATTGGAGGTTTGCCCGAATTTCAAACAAAATGCAGATTCGGATATTTTACGAGTTTACATACATAAAACACTAGACGACGAATATTGCCAAAAAAATAGGAGATCGAAAAAAAACCAACCGACTGAAGTAACTAATAATAATCGGTGGGGAATTTTTAATACATTACAATTTCGCGCGTACATATGAATTATGGCGTTTCGCGAGTAGTGAGATTAATTCGATCAATTAACGTACATTAATCACTGATGGCGAACCGAATGGAAACTGAATCGAGCCAGCCGGCCGTCTGTACTCAACATGGTTTCGGTGAATGACGAAAGAAATAAACGTCTGTACTTGTACATCTGTTTCGAATGCAAATGTTTTGATCCGAGACGACGCGGACGTCTTCGTCGCTGACAGCGAGTTGATTTAATTTGTCGAGGGCACGGCTAACACTTTGGGCATTAATTGCAATCGTTTTAAACGTGCGACGACCATAAATTATTGGCGGCGATCGTCGATGTCGGTTGCGGTGTGGTGCACCCTGCTCAGTGTTGCAATTTTTTACGATCGGATGTACATACTATTTTTAAATTAATTACTTTCGTTTTTTTTTCTCCTTCCTGCGTTCCTCTCTCTCTTCATCGCTTTGCTTTCGCCCGAATTGCATTCTTGTGTGCAGTTTTTTTCGATTAATCGTGCGCGTAATTTGGTTTCTGTCGGATAACGTCACCATCGCCAAACGACATAGTTACGAATAAGGTTTTCCCAGCATTCGACATTGTACGACAAGAACATATCTACTCTTCCCCTTGGGACCTTGCTTCATTCATTTCCCTACATTTAACCTTGGCCGCATATCAAAATGAACGATTTCCAATCATTTTACGATTAGGTTTTTGAACTTGACCTTTGCTGCGAAGTTTACGATGGCGAATGCGAGGAGAAGAGGGTATTTTTAGAATTTGGTCGTGTGTAAAAAATGACCGAAACGGAATCAAAATTCACGATATTATTTATGATTGTTGAAAAATTAATACGATTAAATGATTAGTCATTCGATCGAATAATTGAAGAAATCGAGGAGGGTGGGGAGAGGGGGGGTCTTATGGGAATGTTGAGTAAATTTCAAGCTAGGACGTGTTTTCACTTTTCAAGAGTCATTAGGTTAGGTAATGCATACATTTTGATATCGTTTTTGCGCTTTGAGATTTTTTTAAACCGATAAATGTTTTTAAAAAATTTCAAATTTATTCCTTATTAAAGTCTATTATTCTTGCAACTTTGGGAATTCGACTGAAATTTGCAAAACTTCAAAAATTTCAGTGATTAAAAGCCTGTCCGAACAATTAGATTGAGTCCTCGAGGTGTCTAACAGGTGCTGATAGTGCTGAAAAATTCCTTCATTTGACGAAGTCTCGCTGAAAATCGAAGAAGTGTTGAAAAAGCAGGGTTCAAAATCGAAATGGAAATTTCACGGGAAAAAGTTTCGGTTTTTGGTTACATTTCGCTTTTGGTTTTGACATTTACATAAAGATTTTCGATTGTATTTGGTGATGGTGGTTTAAATCTCCCAAGTTTTTTTCTTTTAAGGTTTCGGGTTTCATCTTTTCTTTTCTTCAGAGATTTGTTCTTTGTCATCGTTTTTCATTTTGGTTTTACTCGTTTCAATATTTTTAGTTTTATTTTGCTTTGGCAGTCTTGATTTCGATGATTCCGAGTTTGATTTGGTTTTGTAAAAAATAATTTTTTACAATTTTTTTTAAAGGCTAGCGCCCTAAAATGAGTCAGTTTCTGTACTGTTCATGTTTTCTATAAATTTACTATAAAAATGTGAAAAAAAAACGACAAAAAACAGGAGAAGAACGAAACTTATAAAAACTGGTCAAATCGTTAATAATGCAATTCATATTTTCATAATGGTAGTTGACTCTTTAAAATTTCAAATCATCAAATTTTATTCATCTTCAACATCATTCACTTGGGGCTTTGGTCACCTTTCTACCTACCAACTACGTTTGTACTGGAAGAAAAAAAATTGAGGTGGAAGCCGATTTAAACCAAAATGAAAAGTAGAACAAACAAAACTGATTTTATTTCTTTGTGGTTTTAAATTGATGGCGATGGTCAGGCTTCAGTTTATTTATTCAAGTTTTGGTGGTTGTGGTTTTCCATTCTGGTTTTTGAATAAAAAATTTATGCAAAACTGTTTTCGTGGATGCAGTTTTCTCACACTTCATCGGCTTTTGGGTTTCAATCTTGGTTTTAGAAATTGTTTCAAAATTTTATATGAAGTTTCGATTTTGTTGTGGTTTTTTATGGTTTATTTGACATTCGTGAAAAAAGTTTCTGGTTTTAATTTCGGTTTCGAAGTCTGTAAAAAAGTGCTGTTTTTTTGTAATTTTTTCTCTTATTCCTTTTGCTGATTCATTCAGAAAATTTTCTCTGCTGATCTCATTCATTTTGTATACTGATTTTTTCAGAATTTGAGCATTTTTGCAATTTTTGAAATCATTTCATTTGGTGAGGAATATGAGGAGGGACGGGAGGGGGTTGAACTTGAGAAACATTTTGTTACCCTTCAGTTTTTAGGATTAGTACGGCGGCATTTTGGTAGGAGCACTGCCAAACGCATCAGGCTTCCTTTTGCATGTCATAATTCGAAACATCTGTTCAAAATTTTAAAATTCGCCTAAATAGGTGCTGAGGATCCATGGGTAGTGAGTTTTGATTTAAAATGAGGTTACGTGTATATCTTTTATGATTTTTTGTCTTAAATTTAGAAAATCCTGATGAACGTCTCGTCGTTGGACACGTCCATAAAAAGGGTAAAAGATGAAACCCATATGGATAGATTGTGCTTCTTTTGAACTTATTCTGTGATTTTTGTCAGGATGTTGAACCGAAATTCATTTGTGTTCAGGTTCGAGTTTTGGTTACGGTTTTTGAATTATTTCGGTAAAATCATGTTGGCTCGGGTTTGGATTCACAGATTCTCAATCAAGTACTTCTTTCCTGAGGCGACCAATCTTTTCATTTTCAGTTCATTTAAAATTTGACAGTTTTTGATTTTTTTTTAAATTTTGATTTGAATTTTTGATATTTTGTCTCCATTTCTTCAATTTCCATTATCTTCTCTCTGTTTGCAGCGCAGAGTACATAACTTTTGAATGGAAATTGTATGAGACTCCGAACCATTACCCAAACCATTTTTCATTTTCATTATGGTTTTATAGGTTAAAGAGGAATATCTCGAATACGGTTAGAAATCTTGTAAAATTAAAAAAGTGCTGAAGAATGAAAAGAAAATAGCACAAACGTCGAAAATGCACTTTCCTTTTCTGCAGGTTTTACCCTCCCCTCCCCTCCCCTTATATCACAAGGACGAGTATACCATGTCGCCTGCACGGACAAGGGTATGAATCTCATCATAAATGTGTAAACGAATTAAAAACTCCAATTCCAATTATTCGATTAGCTCATTTTTCCTGTTGGACTCGAAATGAGGTTGTAATATACACCAGTATTGAAAACATAGATAGAAGAAAATGAAAAAAAATCGAATATCGAATGAAATATCATCGTTATTTACGTATTTTAAAGAAACTCGATTACTTCGCAAACCTAACGCTTCCACTACCGGTATAAAATTTGTCAACCATCGAAATGCTCAACAATTTTGTCGTGCTCATTTTGTCTATCGTTCTTTAAATATCTTTCGTCGTAAAACCATGGATAAAAACCTACAAAAACCCCACAAGCCGAAAATGGCTGAGAAATTTCATTACGTCAAAAATTTATCAACTTCGATACGGTTTCAATAATTGCTCGAAATACGTATTGGTACTTTGTGAGGAATACAAAAAAAGAACCACATCCTGAAAAAGTATCTTTAATTTGAAATGTGTTTCAGAAAGAGTACGAGTATATCGATGTTTGGGCGAGGAGGAGGGATGCTTTTATACGATGCGAAATTAATCGTAGTATTTGGGCCTCTCTTTTTCGAACATCGCGAAATGTGTGGTTATGTACCTACCACTTTTTTTTTTGACAAATATATACGAGTAGATACGATAGGAGAATCGCATCTATAGAAATTTTTATTGCCATACCGATATAGGAGTAATAAAAGCTAGGAGTGAGTTTCGATTACACGTAAGTGTACCCTTTAGACCGACGACGACAGAAGGTGGACGAATTTTGATATTTTCTAGTCGAATAAGTTTCAGCTTCTCCGTAGGTAGACCGAAGACCTTATACAGCAGATAAACAACCCCCGAGCCTTGACACTACCGTATTAAACCCTTGGCGCTGGCGACGCAAAGAATTTCCACCGAACGTCGTAATGACGCGAGTTTAAAATGGTGCGAATTCCTTTTATAATACGAGTCTGCTGCGATGCTGCGATCTGTACCGATGCTATCCGGTCGCACTCGCGTCAATGGACGTCTTCTCGCGTCTCGTAAACATGTCCGAGGTGAGAAATTTACACTCGGTCGTCGCGTCGAGTCAGTCGTATCGGGTTAAAACAAATAGAATAAGTAATTTGCCTCAGCTCGCGCCCGGCCTGCGAAGAACGCGCCTTCGACAGGTGGTTTTTTTTCCTTCTCACTCGTACTACATGCCGCCGGAGCGCAACACGTGCTGATTAATTGATTTTTTTACGCGTACGCGAACCGGTAGGTGATTCGAAGGAGGTACGGATGATGAAAAATGAACGAGCATGGATGGCGGATGGTGTGCGGCGAGCGTCCATCTCCGTTTATACAAAGAGGTTACTTATAATCCAAGAAGCTTTATGTGCTTTCTTTGAAACGTGATAATGATTTCGAGTATACGAGAAGGGGGATATGCTCACACTCGCGGTGCCCGGAGAAGAGGCGTACGTCCGAAAAAAATCACCCGATAGCGTTTGAATTTCAGTTTTTGATATTTCATTTAATTATAACCTGCCATCCGGCTCAAAACTACCTTTTTTTTCGTAGTTTAAAACGAAGTTTCGTCTAAAGTTCGGAAAACAATCGTAATTACAGAGAGAAATTAATTCGGCCCCCGGCAGCACCGCGCTACGCCGGAGACCGGACGAAGGACGCGGACGCGATGGTGTTCGTGAAACACGATAATTACAACCTTTTTCCTTCATCCGCATCATCAACCTGAATCGTATATTTCGAAAACGTGGCGTCGTATCTTCTTTATACATACTTATACGAGCGGATACGTAGATTTTGTGCCTGTGCAGTGTGCGAGAATGTATAAGTATTCGCTCAGATGGCGTGTGGCTGTTTAATCCACGCAGGGAACATTTTGTCGTCGGTTTGAAGAAGGCGTTGAGACAGCAGCTTAACAAGAAGGTAGAACCGCAGGGGATGTTTCGTGAAAGGGGCGCTAAACTACGGATCGAGTTACACGATCATTCGAATCGTTAAGGTATGTTACGAAAACGCCAAGTTCAATGACTTTTTTTCCACAAAACCTACAAATAGTCGCGCGAATACAATGTATGTCAATTTTTCGTCCACACAGCACATTTTTCAGCTCGAAAACAAGCTACGAGTAGAATTTGGTAGTGGAAGTTTCGTAGAAGAAATGCTCGTCGACAAAAATCCGCCGAGTAATTATTTTTATGCGTATTTTTTTCTTTCCAAGTACAGCTTTGTACTCGTACTATTTATAACCACGGTGTGGCTATGTACTCCTAAGTGAACGTATAGCACGCAGTCTGCTATAGATAACTGTTTATTATTGACGACGCGATGGGTGCTTATCACTTGGTGCTCGTGTCGATGCACCTCGTGTATTTGCAGGTGTGTGATGACTCGTCATAGATTGACTCGAGTCGCAATTCTTCGGCGATTTTTGATGGTATTGATGAAGAAGAAAAGGATTCTGCTGAGGGGTGTGATCAGCTGATCGGTATTCAGGGACCAGGGTTGGAGGAGCTTTCGGAAAAAGTATGGGCGAATTTGAGGTTGACCTAGCTGGTGGTTCTGATTATAGAGCTCCGAGTTTATCACTGGATTTTTAAAAAAAATTGTTCAAAAAAGCAAGAGATTGCGAGTGTCTACGAGTACTTCTGAAGTACCTTTTTTTGCATTCTTAAATTGAAAAAATTAGACAAAAAATCAATAGTGCCATTTTCTTCATTTTGAGCTATTATATTGACATTAAAATTCGTTATTCATTTCTATTCCCGTGTTTTTTTCAAATATTTCACCATTCTTCTGGTTTTCCAACTCCCTGAATTCATTTTTTGGGTTATTTTAACCCTAACCGAAAAATTACGTCGTATACTGGGAAGAGGGATGGATCCAAAATTAAAAATTTTATGGCTGTCATCAAGAGAGGGGAATCAGTGTGTAAATTTTTGGATCTCTAAAAAATTTGGAAAATTTTAGCGTAGGATATACTTTTACTATGGATAATTTCACGAAAAACGTAACGAAATTCCTTGAAGAAATTCTTCGACGATGACTTTTAAACATTTTGTCAGACAAACAATTTCGACTTTCTAAACTTGAAATTTTTTAGAAACCAGGGTAACTTTCCGACATTTTGTAAGGCTGACTTCTTGGACTTGAAAATTTTTTTCAATTTTTAGACTTGGAAAATTTTAACTTTAAGGACTTGAAAATTTCAACAAAGTTCAAATCAGACTTTTTTGAATTTGGAAAAATTTTCAGATTTCTACTCACTTTTTGTACTTGAAATTAGACTTCGAGAATTTTCCAAAACTCCATTACGAAATTCACTCACGAAAATCCGTAACGCTGACTTTTTGGTATATTGTCTGACTTTTTTGGACTTGATAAATTTTTCAGAATTCAAATGACTTTTTGAGCTGGAAAATTTCACGAAAATTTCAAATATCATAACTCTATGGACTTGAAAAATTCAATGAAAAAAAGCATGTCCTATGTTTCATAGTTTCATGGGTAATACAGAAATGGTGGCAACTTTTTTCCAAACATTTCGTTTTGCTTCTGTTTTTCGAAGTCCCTGAACTCATTTCTTGGGTTATTTTGAACTCACGCTAGGAAGAGAAATGGATCCAAAATTTAAATTTTTTTTTGACGTCATCAAGCAAGGAGAATTAATGTGTAAGTTTTTGGACTCTCCGGCTGACGATATTTTATCAAAAAAGTAAAAGGGTGGAACTCGACTCAGAATTTGGAAAATTTTTAATTTTAATTTCGATGTACAGGTAGTGCGTTTTGGCCTCTAGAATCTATTTCGATGAGGCAATTTTGGACTAAAACTCCAAGGTGTCCCTAAAAAATCGAGAGAGTGAACCAAAAATCGAAATTTTTCGACGTTATCAAGTGAAGTATCAATGTGTTTGTTTTTTGACCTCTCGAGTCCGTATGTGATGTCATTTCAATTTAAAAAAAGAGGGAAGAGGAGGCTTATTTCAAAATTTCGAAAATTTTCTATTCAAGTTACCAAGGTGAAAATTTTTCAACTTTACGAAAAGTTCGAAGTTGTGGTACCTATAAAATTGGTCGTTTGAAAATTCCGGGGTGATGAGTTGCACCACCGAACTATATCCAATATTTTTTGCAGAATTTCCTTGGAAATGTCAAATTTTGCAGTTTTTGTCATAAATCACTTCTGCTACTCGTACTAACGTAGTTAAAGAATAAGTACCCATGGGAAGATCTAAAATTCATTATCTACACGTTTCAAGGTTGGCAAATGCCACTGGAAAATTGCGATGGACTGGCCTATAGGCCCAAGCCACTTAAGATTTTGAATCTTTGGAGATGATTTTTTAATAATTATCGCTGTTCGAATAAAATTTATTAATGAGCTGAGAAATTGTATTGAAATTTCAACTCGGGAAAAAAAATACGGAATTTTTTTTTCGAATTATTGACGAGGACAGTGTATTTTATAGGAAACAGTTTTGCAGCAAAATAATTCTCGTCTATATGTTCTCTCTATCTCTCTATTCTAGTTATCGAAAAGGCCTATTCAAACTAAGGATCAAAGAGTTTCGTATTTCCATGAAAAAGCTGCAAGAACTTTATTTATTCGTAAAATTTTACATCAGTGAATTTCACAAAGTTCGACTTGCAGCAAAAATTCAATGTGTGATTGCTGAATAGAAAATCGATGAAATGATATGATAAAGTTATGATGTTTTTTTTATGGTATCTTAGCCAATTTTTAAATAATGTTATAAGCGGTTTCAATACTTTTTTTTACGTTTAAATTGATTTTCATCAATTTTTGTAAAATTTCAACTTATTCCTATTTATTATTTTCCACGGACTCGAGCGTCATTTTAAATAACTTTTGTGCTTATGCGACAAGTTTTTCTCATTTAAATGTTTGCAAGTTACAAATTTTGAATTTTTTCTCCGAGTTATTTAAACGCTGTTGAAATTTAAATTTATAAAATATTTTTTGAAAAAGCAGTGCTCGAATTCAAAAGTGTTATCCTGTTTCGTGCCTTCATCAGTTTGCTCACTTTCCTATTAAAATTACGTGCTCAACAGTTAATCATTGCTTCGATTTTATGCGGTCTAAAAAAATAACCTCGTGTATTTCAGCACTTCTAGAAAGTCATTAATGACGATGATCCGTGATTGGATATGTAAAATATGGAGAATGGCACGTTGGAATTTAAAGCAGGGTTCGCTCGTTCGTTGGTAATATCCTTGAAAAAAACCATAGAGTAAAACAATAAGCAGGTGCTATAGTTAGCTATTTGTAGAAGATTATGGATGCTGTGCTTGCCTGAGCTGGCCTGCGAAATACGTAAGTGTGCGGTTTCGCGGTATCAAATTATAGTATGGTGCCCTACATCTATTCTTCACGTTACACTTACGTAGGTAAATATGCGCTTACGTTCGTATATACGAATCTTCTCGTAATAACTGTAATTATCAATACACATGGCGCGAAAATTGATTCATTCATGGAAAGAAAACAATATTAAATAGGTATTTAATTACGCGTACGTCAGAAAAAATTTCATTCGGTTGGTTTTTTCTTCAATTTTTTTTTGTATTTCAAAATGCACATGTGTACCTATACATTTCTGTATTTACGTAAGTGCTAGAAAAATTACGGTTAATCATGGTTACGTCTGTTTCGATTACAATTATACTGGTGCGTTTTTTTTTTTAATTGTAGGATTATGATAGAATTGTTTCAGTGATTTGGCTCGCAAACGTGTTTAAAATCGAGTTGAATTATTGATATTAAACAGTCACCGCGTCGTGTAACCGATTATTTGCATTGTAAAGTTAATCGAGTCGTGAAATATCTATGCTATTATTCGAATTCGCGTTCGCCTCGGGAATGGAAGACGAATACCTATTTTGAATTTGCGTAGGTAAATATATTTTAGGATTTCAAATGTTGAGACGAGTAGATATCGCGAAGGGTAAACGGCGATGGGAAATTTTCCCTCTCGATAGGTTTCACTCGATTTTAAAATTACTCCAGTCTCTTAAATACGTAATAATTTATCTACAAGTTGAAATAGGTAACTCGATGTTGATTGAAATACCCACGAAAATGATAGATCGTTTATACGTTGTTGCTGATGTTACTTTCGGCGACGACGTCACAAACTCACGTAGTCAGCAAAATTAATTACATATTTTGAAAAATAGAAAAAAAATGCTAATACGTACGAAATATTCGCGAGTTCGATGAGACTCGTAACTTCATGTAGTATAAGTCGACAAATAGACTATGTATTTTCCCGAATACACAGTACACACCCATAAAACGTTTGTACGACCAGACCAATGAAATTACTCGTACATATGATTTCGATTTACGTAATTATTGCACTCGGCGCGAGTGCCAGATTCTTGGAAGTGTACATAATATTTTGCAGGGTTTAGGAAAAAATATCTACATACGTTTGCGAAGTTAGGTGGCGTGATAAGACGATTCGCGCCACGTTTTGCTAGTTGGCAAATTTTTCTATATTCCCGTTAAGTAGGAATCGGCTCGATTGTTCTATTATCGAATTATGTCGATTTCGATGCAAGTATTATTATTGTCGGTGGCAGTGTTTCATCTATTTTTTACTCGAAAGTAATTACACTTGGGTCATTGCGTGTCAATTCGTACACCTTTTGATCTTACAAAAATGGTAAAAACCATGAAAATTTTGGAAAATATGAAAATTTCAGCAGTTTTTACGAGACTTTCGACTAATTTCACAAGTACTCTGACCGGTTTTACAATATTCATAATGATTTTCGAAAAAATTTCAACGATTTTTATGTTTTTTTGATTCAGCTGATTTTTATGACAATTTTAACAATTTTTACGAGATTTCCGACAGTTTGTGATTGTTTGGTCATTTTTATCACTATTTCAAGAATTCTTTCAAAAATTTTTGGATTGTTTTTACAATACTTTTACTGATTTTAGCCTACATTTCGGCAATTTTAACAACATTTTCGACGATTTTAATGATTTTTTGATGATTTTTTTCATACTTAGAATGATTTTTGTGAAAATCGCAAGATTTTTTACTACATTCGAGACAGTTTTCATGATTTTGTATAGCCATTTATACGACATTTCAAACAATTTTACCACATTTTAAACAATCTACACAACATTTGCACTAATTTTAACCTTTTCGACAATTTTCATGATTTTATGACTAATATTATCCAATTTTAAATGATTGTGAAAATTTTAATGTAGAAGTATAGACACTCCAAAAAGTTTTGTAAATAGTTACTCACATAGTCCCCTGTAGGAGCGCTGCTCATTAGCCCCTTTTTGGTTATTTTTTTGACTTGTAACATATCATTCACATGCAACTCGTTACGTCACTGAGAATTCAACCAATCAGATTGCGAGCG
>FIZU01025859.1:0-12927 GCA_900064475.1 Pseudococcus longispinus
GGGGGGGAGGGGCCAAACTTTGTTTTCATTTTGTGAAACGGAGATTTGAAAATAATTATATTTGAAAAAGTACGAAATTATCAAGTTTTCATCAGATGTGTGATAAATTTCGAAAATTGCTGCTTCTTGCCAAAATCGTACCTTTGTAAGTTTCCGAAATCGTACCTCGAATTTACCTGCACTTGAAAGGGGAAAATTTTTGGGAGGCCAAAACTAATGCCATTTTTTTGTAAAATTGAAAACTCATTGGCCCATCGACTCAAATGGTTGAAAGTTGGATTATAATATAAAACAAAAACGCTTTGTTAAAAAGGCATCCAATTTTGAGGTCATTGACCTGAGATGGTGTTGAAACTCAAATCGCAACGTTTTAGGGGTGTGCTCGAGGTGCCACGCAGGTGGTACTACCGAAAAGCGGTCAAAACCCACATTTTTTCAAAGTTACCCCGTAGCTACGGGTCTTAAATTTTCCGTGGTTCATCCCCAAATGAAATTATGAACCGCCATTTTGAATTTGGTCAAAATGGGAGAATTTTTGCGCTCCACCTTACAATACATAAATCGCTAGTATAAGTAAATATGTATACCTAAGTAACTACCGGGTAAGCACTTGATTGTGACATGGTTGTGGGATTTTTGTGATAAAAGGTAGGTTGGCAGTTCTGATTTCCATTTGAATTACATTGAAGTCGGAACTGCCAACCTAACTTTTATTACAGAAATCCCACACCCATGTCACAATCAAGTGCTCACCCGGTATGTTATGTATCTACTGTGCGACAATTTAAATAGGTACGCGTACTGGTACCTATGTACCTCACCTTTATACAACCGCGTACCCACATCTACATTGACCACATTTGTCAGATATGTAAGTAACTCGATTTTTTCCAGATTTGTAAATTCGGTAATAGCGTTTTTGAGGCGATACAATTTTCAAGGACTTCACGTCGATTGGAACTATCCGGTATGTTGGCAAGCTCGGTGCTCGGAAGCGCATATTTCCGACAAAACAAATTTCGCCAAATTAATACGGGTAAGTTGGACGACGGCGAAAATGGTAGGGACACAGACGTGGGTATCCCATTCCCATACCTGGGTCGCTTAGTCTGAGTGTCCTTTTTGCAGGAATTACGAAACGAATTCGACAAGCACCGAGATTCGAATTACGAATTAGCGGTCGCCATATCCGGTTATAAAGAAGTCATTGATTTGGGCTACGATATATTGGCGATCGGCGAATACGTGGATTTTCTATCGGTCATGACTTACGACTATCACGGCGCGTGGGAAAATCGTACCGGTCATTTGAGCCCATTGCACGGTAGCGAAAACGATCAATTTCCCGAGTACAATACGGTAGGTGATAGCTCGTACACTCGTAGCTGGTCCCTGATCGGCTTGATCACCTTACCGGCTTCGGGGTTCACGCTTGATAGATGGGTTAGGTAGGCACCTAGCGCTTCAATTTTCGCATTTGCGTTTGCATAGGATTCGACGTTATCGTCGCTGGTGTTACTCGGGGCGGAGCCGCGAAAACTGATGATGGGTGTGCCGTTTTTTGGGCAAAGTTTCACGCTAGCCGATCCTACTCACCATAAACTAGGCGACGCCGCCATCGAACCGGGACTCGCCGGTCACATTACGCAGCAACCGGGAGTACTTTCGTACTATGAAATCTGTACCAGGAGTAAGTATCCGTACCCATCTACCAGGTGCCACATAATATCTGGCACCCCCTTGACATTTTGCTCGAAATTTGGCAACATTGATGAAAGAAAACAAACGCTCATTGATCAGTTCGGTTACCATTTGCGAATAAAAGGTCACGGGAGTGGGGTGCCGGGGTTCCACATATTATGGGGCACCCGGCATCTTTTAGCGGCTGAATTACCCATTACTCACCAGCTACTTACTCGTACTTGTATGTACAACATATCGTTTGCTGTTGCAGTAAAATCGAATAATTGGAAAGTGGAAAGGAACCCGCAGACAGAAACCGAGCCGTACGCTTACAGGGCTGATCAATGGGTGGGTTATGACGACAAAGCGAGCTTAAGAAGAAAGGTACGTACCGCATGGAGGCCAGGAGCGATAAATCGATTATACGCTTTCTACTTATTCCCAAGAAGGACGGTAAAAAAATATTAAATCGGACATTTGTTTCGTCTCGCTCGAAGGTGGATTATTTGAAAAAGTCGGGCTTCGGAGGTATCATGGCTTGGACAATCGATATGGATGATTTCAATAACGAATGTTGTTCCGGAATTTACCCTTTATTGACCGAAATTAACGTTGCGTTGGGTCGCGTTGCACCCGTTTCAGGGGGCGAAGATTGCAGAAAACCGACAACGACGACAACGACGACGACAACGCCGCCATCATCATCACCCTTATATACAACTGTTACAAATACAACGGCTGACACAATCACCAACGAACCTACTTCTTCTACCACTATTACAACTACCACTAGTACTTCTTCTTCTCCTCTGTCGTCTGCTTCGGCAACGACTGTTTCATCCGAAGGTAAGCTGCACGACGTTCGAGAACGCATATACTTCATCTTGTCCATACGTATAGGGTACCTATCCATACTGTTTGCCCGCACTTACGTACGCCTATAGATAGGGTACCTATACTAAAATCGTACCGTAAACAAGACTATAGACTACCTATACTTGGCACGGTAGCATCTAGGTAGGTAGCCTTGTTTGCGCTAGGCAAACGTTTATCGCAGAACAAATTTTCTCCCTAAATACCTACATAGGCAATTGTTTGTACAATTGGATTTTTGTTTTTTTTTTGTTTTACCTAAATCGAAACGTCGAATCGGTTTGATTTACGTTTGCGCAGGGTATCCTGTAGCGTCGACGACAGCTGCCCTCGCTGCAGCCACAACATCGGTAGCAAATTGGGCTTCTTCGACTCAACAGACGACGCAAGGTGTCGTTCATTCGACAAAACCGTGGTGGCCACCAGCTTTAACGCCTAGACCGGTCACCCCTCATCGTCCGTCGCGACCTCCTTCCGCGACGACGACGACAAGCTCAACCACGACCGCCGGTGACGCCACCACCCAAAAATTGACGACGAAAAAACGTAAAACTACCAAAGTCCCATCATCGTCGACCGCTGCTACTACGTTTGCATTCCCCACAACGTCGAGCACGACGACAACGACGACGACGACGCCAAAGGTCGTTATCGAAGCCGAAGAGACCACTCCTAATGTGGCACTTGGCAACGGCGTCGATCCGTGCGTCGCCGGAAAATATTATTCGGACCCTATGGATTGCGCTTCGTATTACAGATGCGTGTACGGCAAAAAGAAAAGAGAACGATGCGCGCCCGGTTTGCATTGGAACGCGAAAAGCAAGAATTGCGATTGGCCCGTTAAAGCGGACTGCGAACGCGGTTCGTTTGGTGAGTGCTCGCATTTCGCTTATCGCTTATTCTTCCTATTTTTTGCCGCTGCGTCTCCGTTTATTTTAGCACGGGTGCGTGTACATATTTTGCAGGCGTATCCGACAAATGGACGCAGGTGACCGTTTCCTCCTCGTTATCAAGTTTAACGTCCGCTTCTACGAGTACGTCAACTGCTGACACTGCTGCACCGTCACCCACGTCGTCGCTACCATCTGAACCGCCGCCGATGCCCGATACAGTTAGTATTTCTCGTAATCGTAACAATGAGCACGCTTCCGAAAGACGCCGAAACCGCGATCCTCCCGGTAACGTTCAACCTCGGTTGAAACCACGTTTACCTAACAAAACGACGCCTTCGCTATCACCGTCGCCGCGAACGAAAACCATCGCCGAAAAAGGGAGGAATACGACCCGAGTCGACGGACGGAAGGGCGGATGGTCGCGGACGCTTCTCGCAAATACCTATACCAACTTCTCTTAACATTGCATTGCGTTTTATTTTACTTACGCCTACTATTCAGGGACTGGTGTATTCGTGCTTGTCTATGAGGCTATGAGTGTCGCGGTACAGGGGTACCTATTCTTATGCTATGGCTACGTGCGATTGTGCGAGATACGACGGCTTTTTTATTTTTTTCATGTCAAGTCACCAGCCCACCGGCTGCCCCAGAAATTACGCGGTTCCTTAAGTTTTTTAATTCCCTTTTCTCATGTGAAAAGCAGCTTGGTACAATTCAATAAGTTTATTTTGCCACTTATTTAATAAATTACGAAACAAAATGGTAGGTACCTACAGTACCTATTTTACTCGTATTCAACTAGTTTTGCTTGTCACATGAAAAAATGAAATTGGAAAGCTATAGAGGGACTGTAGTTACTGCTCCTGCGTATACTTTCGTTCCTGTTTTCGTTTTCATTTCCGTTTGCACCTTGACGTAATACTCACGCCAATTTATTTGACCAATGAGCAACGCAGGTACCTAATTACGTACACAGTTTGGACGACGCGAACTTGGTACGTACAGGAGCAAAGCGTGAACCATCAACTATAACGTAAACTATAAGTAGTAAGGTAGCTAGGTAGATATCTGCCAAGTATTGCGCCAACTTGCCAAACGCGATTTTTGTTGCCTTGGCAGTAAGGCCGTAGGTACGTCATGCTACGTGCTACTCTGCTATTTACGTAGGAAATCGGGCCGCTGTTGACGTCTACGTGGGGTATGTGCACGGAAAACCCGGGTATTGCGACTGCGAAGTAATACGAGTACGTAGTGCAGGCAAATATCTCTATCCCCTTCTATCCACTACCGAAAATTAGGAGTATGTAAGATTGTACGTACACCCTAGGTATTTCTAATCAGGCATAAAGTAGCTCAGGTAAAGGTACCTACATTTCTGGTAGCTAACGTAATGTACAAAGTACACATATCGTCCAGGTACAGGTACCTAGGTACTTGAATTCACATTTACCAACAGCATAAGCCTACTCATACGTAGGTATCTACTTATGTATGTAATGTACCCGTGTCCTATGGGGGCTACGTTCATACGTTTAACTTACGAGTACCTACCTATTTGTATGTACCTACCTAGGTACCTCGTTGCTTGACTGCTTAATCTGAATTAATCGCTTACTGTTATGACCTATTTAGCCTACCTTACTGTTCACAACAAATTGGCTGACTTTTTTTAGTTTTTTTTCCAATGCTGTAGCTTGTAATCGAGCTTCTTACCTCTACCTAATGTATTTACATACCTACTATCTATTTTGTTACTTGGACATAAGTCGTTTGGTAATTCAGATTATGCGAGTAAGTACCTAACTACCGGTAAGCTATGAGAGCTTCGTATCTATAATATTTTTACGCGTTTTTAAAACCTTTTTTTTTACTGCACTTTTAACATTCTTCATGTTTTGTATCGCTACACTAGCCTTGCTTCCACGCAATCATATTTTCATGGTACATCCGTAGGTAGGTACTTGATACTAACGGTTTATGGAAAGTAAGTGGTACTTAGTATGTACCTATCTAACTGTTTGTCTAATACCTGCTGCATCGCGCCATTCTTAATCAAGCTGTACGTCGTGTGCCGGTACCTACCTAGAGGTACGCCTACACGAAATGCTAATTATGCCTAAATGCCTAATACTCACTAACCAATCTCGTATCTACCTATTACCCACCTACCTGCCTACATCATTGCACATTCAGCTACGTGCAGTATACCTACCGATGCGGTATACTTTGGTATCTACAGTAGACTATGCAGAATAAGCTGCAGGCGTGAAACTTTCGCGCTAATTGTAGACAAAATCGAGCTGTTGGGTTGGTAGCCCTTCTGCTCAGCTGCTACATCAAATATGCAGGGAGTTTTATAAGCAGTGTGTCTCTTTTCGCCGGGTAAGTAGGCAACTCGTGCTAAGCCCAAGTAGGTATGGTTGACTACCCTTGGAATTCAAGTGGCAAAGTTATCTTTCTCATCATTTTTAAATTTCTGTTAAAATTTTAGATATGCTAGGTTCCTAGTTACTGGGTTGGGGTTTTGCACCATTGGAATGAGCACTCGCTCTAATTTTTTTTTTCATGCAGAAGTTTTTTGGGTTAGTTGATCAGTGAATCCCAATCACTAATAAAATACCTACATACCTATTCAAAAAAATCCAAAACAAAAATTAATGCTTCTTCAGTTTTAGTAATAATTTCGAACAATTGGGGTATTACATTATATACTCGTAGGTATCTACCGTTTTTACGAATTTGAGTTGTGTCAAAAAAGTCGTTCTTTATGGTGCGAACTTCAGATTAAACTTTCTATCTTACTCAAATCAAAAGTAATCGCGCGTTTAATTTCAACCTTTTGAAAAAAATCGCTTTTTTGACAACATTACAAAATTATGAAATCTGAGTGAAAAGAATAATTTTTTTATTTTTTTTTATCGAATTTCGTATTTTCGCCGGTTACCGCCATCGTCCACCGATGTGGCGTGGTAAGCGATCGACTGGTTGCCGTCGCTACACCAACCCCGACAATTTACCGGTTTTCATGGCACGTGCATAATTTAGTTTCACGAATCGCGAACGATTTGACAGCGATGGCATCTATTTGACGTTTCAGAATCGACCGGCGGTGAGCTGCATGAACGGCGAACATTACGCGGTGCCCGGAGACTGTTCCAGTTTTTACGTGTGCGATTCTGCGAGGTTGAATAAAAGGCGTTGTCCGACCGCCTTGTTGTGGAATAAGCAGAAAAAGCTGTGCGATTGGACGTACAATGTGAAATGCGCAAGCTACGATTACAACGACGACAGTCTTCTTCATTCCCAGCAAGACGCATTTCGAACTAGCACTTGGAGTACGTATACAACATTTCCGAGTAGGTAGATATCTATACAATTATAGGTAAACCGCCTAGATGCCTAGTGTTGGTTGAGTACATAAATACCTACCTACGTACGTAAGTAGGTACCTACTTACGTCTAGTCGTCTAGGTTAGATACTATCTATAGATAATACCGAAATTTATCAGCTGTTGCCGGTAAAGTAAAGTAGCTATTATGTACTCGTATGCAAATGCAAATATGTCGCACGGTGGGCACGGTATCGGAATAAGGCTATGTAACTTACTTTTATTTACCAACCAGCATTACGCACGCGTAGGTAGGCCTTACATAAGTACCTACTTACGTCGAATAGTGACTGACTGACTGCAGCTGGCTTTCTAACTATCTAATACCACTACATATAAGTACATATACCAACACAAATACACGTGTAAAAGTTTGAAAGATATAGGTGGGTTAGTACCTATTCAGAACGTTGCGCACTGGACGCTGCGCTAAGCAGATTCACGCTGCCACTCAAAAGATAGGCCTGAGGACTAGATATGCTACTACATACGAACTGTACACTTACAAGAGTGATCTGTGTTGGTATCAATTGTACCATAGTCAGTAGTGTGTACCCTAAGGAGATTACATTTTTGACTAATGAGCTTCTGACAGGTATCAACGATAACAAACAACAACACAATGTACCTACGAGATTAGATAGGCAGCGCGGTCTGGGAGACGGCGTAGTTTTTTTCGCGAGACGCGAGATAAAACAATACCAACAAAGAAATAAAATCAAAGGAAAACAAATACCTTTTTCAGCACCTACGAACGAATAAATGAACAAAAACAATCGATCTTGCGAGAAAACAAACATACAAACAGTACATATCTATTTAACCTATACATATTACTTGTAAGTTGTACCTAGTACATACCTACTAATACAAACAAACAAACTTACAAATGAACGTAAGATGGAAAAATCATGCCTTAATAGTTAATACACATAGAATAATAGAAAAAGAGACAGACAGATAGATAGACCGAGGGTGAGAGATCTAGCTGCTACAGCGGCGTTATCGTCGCTTCGCGTCGCGTCATTAGAACTCATCATTATCAGCCAATAAAAGAAATAGGTACCGTAAGTACCCACAATTTTTCGCTGTCTGTCAATATTTTAACGACGTTTTAATAGCGACTATGCCGCATTCGGCTCACCTACATTTAGCTGTTAACGCCGCCTTATTGAGTATACCAGTGATGGGAAGATCCGGATCCTAAAAAGATCCAAAGATCTCGGATCTATGTTCTTGATCTTTTTGATTTTTTTAAGATCTGATTTTTGGATGTAAAATCAGATCTTTTCGACCTGGATCGGATCTAAAAAAAAATCCGCTAACCCCAAAGGATCTGGATCTGGATCTTTTACTAAAAGGATCTTCCAATCACCCAAGTCTACACTAATCTACTCCTATAGGTATGTTACCTATCTATATTCGTAACAAAACTTCCAACATTCTAGTCGGCAGCTAAAATTTATTTGGCATCGAAATATCAGTCATAAGTATATAAGTGGACGCAGGATCTGCAATCGTAATCACGCCTCGCAGATCATCGGCAATATTCAACTTTGGGTGGTTTGGAAGGGGAAATGGTGGTGCGAGAATTACTCGGGCAAGAGTACAGTCCATAACTTCGCTATGCCTCTCAGATGTTTGAAGGCGCTGAAAGTTTTAATGAAGGTTTTAAATTCCAAGCAAAGCACATCTGCGTCAACTTTTAAAAGCCATTCCACCATAATCTGCGTAGGGTAATCTACGGGGTTCGCGATATACCGGCTACCGGATGTACGTGTACTTGGCTACTTGGCCTACGGACTACGGCCGATGCGCGCTACAGCGGTATAACTGTACAACTACTTTACCTACTCGTACCAACTCTACGTATTGCGTGCTTGCTCGCGTACCTTCTACTCGTACCTAGCTAATTTACTATTGATACTTGAACCCGATATCTGCCATCATACGCTCACTATGATAACTACACGTATCACGCTTATCACGTCAATCGTGCTGGCTAGTGCCAATGTCAATGTCAATGCCAATGCCCACTCCAACGGCAACGGCAATGTCCACGTCAATTATGCTTTCGTCGCGCTTTTCGTATCGGTAGGCTTTCTAGTTTGCGATTGTGACGCGTTGCATTTTTCAGAGATGGACATCGAGTCGACGAGTTCGAAGAACGAATGTAACGCCGGTCAATTTGCGCGTCATTTGGATGACTGCAATAAATATTACGAATGCTTGTGGGGAGTATACCACGAAACGCATTGTCCGCCTGGCTTGTTTTGGAACAAGGTAAGCACTAGTCTAATATCTACCTATTACCTACCTACTATTTTAAATCGTACTCTCGTGCAAACCTGTACCTACTCGCATCACTCCAATTATTCACTTGGCAGGTATCTATTTTACTTGGACATATAAGCTCTGTATACATCCATCATTCATTCATTCATTCATTCCTTCCTTCCTTCCTTCCTTCCTTCCTTCCTTCCTTCCTTCCTTCCTTCTTTCCTTCCTTCCTTCCTTCCTTCCTAGCGAGTAGCGAGGGCCATGCCATCGAATGGCCCGCTCTTTGGGCACACTTTCGCCGCTGGTATTGCAATTTTTTACCTTCGTTCCCGTATTTCGATTCAAGTATGTACCTACACTGCAGCTTACTCATCTACATATCTAATATTATCCGCGTTGTTTGTAGCAAACCTTGATTTGCGATTGGCCCGAAAATACGGACTGCGAGGCTAACGAAGATAATGGGATAGATGCGCCAATCGCCACCTACGTACCGCCTTGGTCCTCGACTAGCGCCTCGTCGTCGTCGTCGTCTTCGTCGTCTTCGTCATCGTCATCGTCGTCTTCATCTTCGTCGTCGCCGACAACGACTACGACTACTACGACAAAATCGCCGTGGTGGACGTGGTCGGAGCCCGCTTGGTCGTCGTGGAGTGAAACGTCGAGTAAAAGTACATCTTGGGAATGGACGCCGTCTACTACGACCGCTGCTACCTTGGCTACTCCTTTGCCGCAATATCCTTTAAGCGGTAAGCTCACCCACTCGCGATGAAGCCGAGGGGTGATTTTAAAATGGCCGTCTCGTTTTCGTTATTTACAGGCCAGTACAGAGTGATTTGTTACTTTACCAACTGGGCTTGGTATCGTACTGGCACCGGCAAATACTTGCCCGAAAACATCGACCCGAATTTGTGTACGCACGTCATATACGGTTTTGCAGTACTCGACTATGAAGGACTCGCCATCAAGGTTTTCGATTCGTGGGCGGATATCGATAACAGTGAGCATCGCTTAATTATTTGTACCTAATACGAGTACCTAATACCTAGGTACCTTACGTACCATACAAAATACTGGGTGCTTCGATAATTGGCGGGATTTTCCTAGTTTTCTTATTTCATTTTTTTCGATACTGTACCTATTTACTCGTAGGTAAGTAGGTAATTAAGTCAGCGATTGAGGCAAGTTGCTCGGCAGTTAGAAAATAAGTACCTAGTCTAGCGAGTAGCAAGTCTGCGTATGGAAGCGAGAGTGCGCGTCATCGAAGCTATTACCTACCAAACTAACGGTATCCACCTAGCTATAACCCAGCTACCCAGTCGCTCACCTGTGTCATGTTTTTGTTGCCGTTAGAATTCTACGAAAGAGTAGCGTCTATGAAAAGAAGAGGTGTCAAAGTTTCGATAGCCATCGGCGGTTGGAACGATTCTTCGGGCGATAAATACAGTAGAATGGTGAATAGCGATTCGGCGAGAAGAGCCTTCATATCGTCGGTTTTGAGATTTTTGAAACAATATGGCTTCGACGGCTTGGACCTGGATTGGGAATATCCCAAATGTTGGCAAGTACGTGCTGGGCTTAGGGTACTTACGTGTATACATCGGGCCCAGTAATCCTGCGGCTGCAGCTAACCAGCAAGAATGGCCGGCAACGGTGAAAATATTTGCCGAGTAAACGTGGGTTTTCTGGTTTGCCGGCTGGCGGGTGGTCGATCCTGGTGTATATTTGGTACCTATACCTACGTATGGAATGGGGAACGCGCTACGTCTACGTCGCACTTTTTGCTGCTGTTTCAGGTGAATTGCGATCGTGGACCAGATTCCGATAAGTCGGCGTTCGCCGCCTTGGTTACCGAACTGAGACAAGCTTTCGACGCGCACGGATACTTGCTGTCGGCTGCAGTTTCGCCCAGCAAAATGGTCATCGACAAAGGCGAGTACCTAGTTACCTATTTTTAGCTTTCATGACAACGCGAGAGGGCTAGATATCCACGTACATGACACCGTACCAAGATACAGTGAAAAGGCGCATAAGTTAGTTTCCTTCGTTTAAATCTCAATTTGAATGAATTTTCTGGCCGAAGTAAGGCTTCTACGAAAAAAAATTCTAAGAATCGAAGTTGTGGAGCATGAAATTTCCTTTCTTCTACGAGCTAGGTATCAGTTTCGCTCTGGATAAGATTAGTTTTTGAGATTTTTGCGGTCAAAGTTCAAAATTAGATACATACACTATGATTTTTTTGCATTACCAACTTGGACTGAAAAAATAACGAAAACTAACCCTCCAGTAAAGAAAAACTTTTAGCTTAATGCAGAAAGAAAATTTTATGCTCTACAGCTTTGGTTCTCTGTACGCTCGTAGTCGTAATAGTCTACGTTCTAAGTGGGTACCTACCCATGTAGTACTCGCATGTTTTACTTGTATTTATTTGTACATACGACGCGCAGGTTATGATGTGCCGGTGCTATCTGAGAAATTGGATTGGATCGGTGTGATGACGTACGATTATCACGGCTCGTGGGACAAAAAGACAGGCCATTTAGCGCCTATTTACTATATTCCGGGAGACGACTACGACTACTTCAACGTGGTACGTATCGTACGTACATTAGTACGTAATGTGACTCTTTAGTAGAGAGTCTCTACTACACCCATTACCTATGAGCACGCGATTATGGTTGACACTTAGGTCTAGGTATCTCTACGAGTAGATAAGTGTACCTATGTTAAATACGCGGTGGCGCGTTCTTTCAGAATTTTACCATAAACTATTGGATCGAAAAAGGAGCCGACCGTCGAAAACTGATCATGGGCGTGCCGTTGTACGGGCAAACATTCAGTTTGGCCGATTCCACCAAGTACGACTTGAACGCCGCAGCGTACGGTCCCGGTCAAGCCGGCGAATACACAAGAGCCGGCGGATTTTTAGCTTATTACGAGGTGCGTAGCATCGGGTATCGCAATTTGCTCACCAATATACGCTAACCTCAAATATTTCGCCACCGCTTTTTACAGATTTGCGATAAATTGAGGAAGGACGCGTATACGGTAGTGCGAGATGCTCAACACAGAAGAGGGCCTTACGCATACTTGGGTAATCAATGGATCGGATTCGATGACGTACCTACTATTCGACAAAAGGTACGTAGACACACACGTCTTTGCTTCGTTTGTACGTATGTAGTAGCGTAGACTACTTTTATAAGATAGGTACCTACCTAAACATAGACGCGCGCCACGTTGCGCTGCGCCAAATCATAAGCCGTTCTTAAATGTTTCCAAATAGTGAAATAGTTCGCGAACAATTTTAATTCGTCAAAAATTGAGTTCAAAAATTTGAGGTGCCTAAGTTGGACTTTTTGAGCCCAAATTCTTTTACGGGTTTTAGGAAGGGCTTTTCATGAGGAACCTATATACAAATTTCTAGCTTGATCGGATCATTATCCTGCCATAGGTGTCATGAGACTTTTAAAAACTAATATCATAGAAATGTTTCTCATGAACTGAGCAATTCAGGTCACCTCTTGTAACCCCGCCTTTTTTAAATATTTTTCTACGTAACCACAGACAAAATATATGAGAACGGACACTAAGAAGACAAAATTTGAAAAAAACAAGGAGTGTACCGTCAACTGATTGTACTCCACCCCCGCAGCCAGAAAACACTTTCAAAATATCCCTACCTATCCTGGGGGGTTCTACCATCCAACATCTCTGGAGGGGTCTCAAAGGTATGAGGGGGAAAAGTGGGCATAGAAGAACGAGTGCCTTGTCTGCTGATTGTACTCCCCCATAGCAACCGGAATACG